>VMBQ01006063.1:32680-59379 GCA_007657795.1 Dreissena rostriformis | reverse complement strand
TAAATTCTCAAACTTCTTTTCTTACATTATTAAAACATCTATTTCTATTTATGAAATCATGGTTGGACCTGCAGCTATGTTACAAATGATTGTTTCTTTTGTTTATTCTGTGTGGTCGACATAAAATATGAAAAATGAACTTGAATTTATTGTTTTCTTTCATTTTTTTTCTTTGTGAGCCTTGTGACTTAAGTCCTTATGATTCGGTCAATCTCTGAGACATTAAAGATACAAAATATTAAACAAAAAACTAAGTTAATAAGATTTACAACATTTAATGTAAATTAATACAATTACATTAAAACAAATGAAGTTCAGCATACAAATCATAAGCAAATATACAACATTGCTCATTTACATTTTGCAATTCAGTATAATCTAAATAATGAAAATTGATTCATTTTTCAATGCTTACTGTAAAACAATTATTCCAAAATACAGCAATTTTCACAATACTGCTATTGGTGTTATTTAACAAAAGTCTTATCAGTTGTTTTTTTGTCCACACACAGACCTTTACTCTGATGACAGTTTAAAACGTTTTGATGAGAATTCATCTGTAAAGCGAACGAGCAGACGACGGAAGTAAAACTCCCTAATCCGAGGAAGAACCTGATCCATGTAGGCTGGGTCGTACGCTACATCAATCACACATTGTTTGTCAGCGGTCCATACAACAAACTTGTACAGACCAGCTTTTGTGCAGTGCATTCTTGCCTTTATGGTTCAGCATAAGCTTTCCTATCTGTTTTGGGCAGATCACTCACTCGACTGCTGGTGATCCTTAACTTGCGGCTGTCTGTCCAGGTACTGTCGTTCTGCGGTTGTGTCACCTTCTCTAACTTAGATGAGTCAGTCAGCTGCACGAACGCTTCATAAAATATCTGACACTTGGGACATGACAGAGGTAGTGACACTGGGCACTCACAGTTGATTGTGTGTTCGCCTTGCGGTGTATCCTCTTCAGCTTCGTTAGCAATTTCTGGGGCATGGAGAACACTGTAGAGTAATGTTCCACTGCACTCCCAGAGACAATGAACGCTAGAGCTAGCAACAAATTCCTTCAAGTAAGTGTGATCAATAAATTGTTCTGTTCGAGGAAGATCACTGGTCTTTGGTCCAATACAATCCGCAGCCATCTGCAACTCGAACTGACGCGGTATGTCAAATGTCATGTTTGCCAACCTGTCATGACAAAGGACTTGAGCTTCTCCTTTCTCCCATGTACGCTGCATGTTAGTTCAGGTTTCGCCACCTTCTTCCTGGGACCACGCTAGGGTAATAGCATAAATAATGGCAGATATGTGGCTACATGACCTAGCATTCCCGGTTGACAGCTGCAATGACCTGTCTCCACAGACATTTTTTTGGAAACGGCTATCGATGCGTTATAGTCCTTCCAACCCACACCTGGCTGACTTGGAGATACGGTAGCTTTAATGTATGTCATGTTGTTATATTGGTGATGACTGGTTTGTTATATTGATCAATTCCAAATGCCTGAGTGATAGTAGAATAAATACTGAATATCTTGTCTATATGTGTTTGAATAGCCTCTCATAATAATTAAGCTGTATAATAGATTGTTTGCCTGGCTCTACGTGATTTGGCGCGAAGCGGTCGTGTTTTTTTCAAGGTGGTGATAAATTAATAAAAATTGGACTAACAACGCCATAAATGGAATATTATAACGTTCTAAGTTGTTTAAAATGTTTCTTTAAGTGTTACTAATGGGAAAAAGTAAAAGAAAAAACCGAAGTAGTAGTGATAGTGACATAAACAAACAAAATATCAAACAAACAAAGCAAAGAGGCCCGTCAGGGGATATTTCACTAAGTGATGTTCTTAGCCAAGCTAGTGCTGTGCTCTATAATCCTGAGGATGTTAATAGCAGTGTTTTTCTGAACGAGCCTGTGAATCTGGTGGACAATATGGCGTCTGAAGGTGAGCCTACATCTAGAGATATTATGAATTGTTTAAATGCTATTAATTGTCGACTAGATAATGTGGAAAAAAAGCTATCGTGTATCACTAGACTCGAGGAACGCTTCTCCACTTTCGAGAAGGACATAAAGTGCATGTGCCTAGCCCTTGAGACTCGTATTAAAGGAGTCGAACAACGCGTCGAACGATTGGAACACGCAACAGATGGCGCGGGCATCGCTGTTGCCGAGGTTACGAGTCGGGTGGAGCACCTGGAGAAGGAGCGCGACAACTTCCGAGACGATATGACATATTTAAAATCTCAATCAATGAGAAATAACCTTATTTTTACTGGTGTACCGGAAGTTGTCGGCGAAACACCGGAAGTGACGGAAAGTACGCTCCGGAAGCACATACACGAGGCCCTGAAGATCGCGAAGGATGCTGCCGACCGCATGCAGTTTGAAAGGGTGCACCGTTCTCCAGGTCAACCAACACCAGGAAAGACCCGATCAATTGTGGCGAAGTTCGCCTTCTTTAAGGACCGCGAGGCTGTTCGGCGGCAGTGGAAAGAACTGAACGGCTCAAACTTCAACGTGTTTGAGCAGTTTCCACCGGAAGTGGTAGCGACGCGCAGACGGCTGGTTCCGAAAATGAAAGAGGCGAGGGGGCAAGGCAAACGATCCTGGATAGCCTACGATACCCTCTACGTTGACGGTCGTCCGGTCAAGGAATAGGGGCACGATGGGGGAGAACTCGCGATCCTGTCGTGGAATGTGAATGGACTGTCGCAATGCAAGATTGACGATCCTTTATTTGTTGATATTTTGGTAAAATATGATATTTGTTTTTTGTTTGAAACTTGGACCAATTCTTCAAGTAACATTTCTTTAAATGGGTATATTTCTCATAATTTTTATAGGAAATTCCAAAACAAGAACGCACGTAGATGTAGTGGTGGGGTAGCTTTATATTTTAAAGAATATTTAAAAGATGGTATTGAGATTATAAAAAATCACCATGATTCAATTATCTGGTTAAAATTAGACCAACATTTTTTTGGTTTGAATGAAGATATTTATATTTGCGGATGTTATGTTTGGTGCGAAAATTCACCTGCATACAATGTCATAAGTGTAGATTTTTTTGAATTACTCGAAAATGATATTTCTATTTATGAAAATAAAGGACGCGTTTTACTTTGTGGTGACTTTAATAGTAGGATTGGGTCCAAATCTGATTTTGTTATTCATGATGTTATAAATAGTTTTATAGATGATATTGATTATGACCCAGATACGTACTCTGGTAGGGCCTCTGTTGACAGATCTCACAATAATCACGGAATTAAACTGCTTGATCTATGTAAATCCTCTAATTATCGTGTTGTCAATGGCAGAATAGGTAATACGAGTCAGTCTACATACTTTTCTCATAACGGTTTATCTACAATTGATTATTTGGTTTGCCATGAACGAAATTTCGCACTTATTAAAGAATTTGTAGTACACCTTTTTAATGAATTCAGTGACCACACACCGTTATCGTTTACATTGTATTGTAACAATAAAACGGTTGAACAATTGTCATACACTGAAACGAAGTTTAAATGGAACGATTCATTGCGTAACCAATTTAGATCGGGTATTATTAGCAACTTACCTATGTTTAACACAATTGTAGAGGATTTAGATTGTACAAGTTGTGACTCTATAAATAGTGCGTTAAATAAATTCACTGATGTTATACGTAATGTTGCTGATCCTTTATTTTCCAAAGATTATGTAATAACCAATACATCAAAATTTGAACAGTGTAGCGCTGTTAGGCATGCTGATTGGTTTGATGTGGAATGTAAAATTGCACACGGTCACTATGTTTCCCTGTTAAAACAATTTAACTGTAATAAGTCGGAAGACAATAGACTTCAATTGTTGCAATGTAAAAAGGAGTACAAACTAATTATCAATAGAAAGAAAAAATGCTATTTGAGAAATAAGGCCAATGAGATTGAACGTTTAAAAAATCGTAGACCAAAAGAATTTTGGAAATACTTTAAATCAAATAATCAAACTAAAAATCAAAATATCCCTTTGGAAGACTTTCAACATTTTTTCTCTGATATTAGTCATGGTTTATTTGATTGTGTTAATGATGAGGCTGAACATTTTTGTAGTACTCATAATTTCAATTTGCCGAATTCACGTTTCCCCGAACTAGATCAGCCATTTACCGTTGATGAGATTAAATTGTCTGTAAAACGATTGAAACGCAACAAAGCATATGGAAGTGACTATATTTTAAACGAATATTTGATTGAATGTATTGATATTTTAGCGTTGCATATATGTGATTTGTTTAATGCTGTGTTGAACTCTGGTCATTTCCCCGAGAAATGGACGGAAGGTATTATAATCCCTTTACATAAGAAAGGTGATAAATCTGATGTGAACAATTATAGAGGGATTACTCTTCTAAGTTGTTTATCTAAGCTATTTACCTCAGTTGTTAACAATAGATTAGAAACTTTTTGTAGTAACTTTAATATAATTTCGGACGCCCAATTCGGATTCAGAAAAGGGCGCTCAACAATTGACGCTATATACATTCTAATGTCCCTGGTTCAAAAATATATAAATGAAAATAAAAGACTTTATGTTATATACGTTGACATGATGAAATGCTTTGATACTGTTTATCGTAATGCATTATGGCTGAAAATATACAAGGCCGGCATAGAAGGTAAATTGCTTAGAATAATTAAAAATATGTATGAAAATGTTAAATCATGTGTTAAGCATTGTTCATCATACTCAGACTATTTTAACTACGCTGTAGGATTACGGCAAGGTGAAGTTATGTCCCCTTTGTTGTTTTCCTTATTTGTAGAAGACTTAGAATTGTTTTTACAGAATGACGTCTCTTCCGGCCTAAGTATTGATGACATTGTATTGATTTTGTTACTTTTCGCAGATGATATGGCCATAATTGGTAAATCGCCCGGGGAAGTGCAGAAACACTTGGATCTTGTTTCAAATTACTGTAAATGCTGGGGATTAAAGGTTAATACCGATAAAACTAAAATAATGGTGTTTCGCAAACGGGGTAGATTATTGCCATCTGAAACATGGACATTTGAAGGTCAGCAAATAGAAGTAGTAAATGATTTTAATTATTTGGGAACTGTTTTTAATTACACTGGAAATTTTAATTTAAATCAAGAATATTTATGTGGAAAAGCACTTAAAGCTATGAATATTTTATTTAACAAATGTAAAGAGTTTGACTTGAAACCAAAAACACAATTCCAGCTATTCGATGCCTTTGTTGGAGCTATACTGAATTACGCATGTGAGATATGGGGTAAAGCAAAGTCTATGGAATTGGAAAGGGTACACTTAAAGTTTTGTAAAAGATTGTTAAACGTTAAGCAAACTGTATGTAATGCTGTAGTGTACGGCGAGTTAGGAAGATACCCACTATTTATCCATAGATATGTTAAAATGGTTAAATATTGGTTTAAACTTATTGAAACTGATAACATAATTTTAAAATCGATTTATATACAAGCATTAAATGATTGTCAAAATGGTCGTTCTAATTGGGTATCTAATGTTAAACTATTGTTAGACACTTACGGTTTTTCATACGTGTTTAATAATCCAAGCTCCGTCGATGTTAAAATAGTTATACCACAGTTTAAAACTGTTGTTATTGATACTTATAAACAAGAGTGGTTTCGATCCGTTGAAAATAGCTCTGTTTTAGATATGTACCGTGTGTTTAAGTCAACATTTGTATACGAAAATTATTTAGATTTATTACCTAAATCACTAAGACACTATGTCGCAAAGCTTCGATCTTCCAGCCTGCCACTGAGAATTCAAACTGGAAGATATGCTGGTCAAAATATACCACGAAATGAACGTTTTTGCCTTTGTTGTAACGGATTAGATATTGAAGATGAGTACCATTTTGTCTGTAAATGTCCATTATACGTTGATATTAGAAAAAACTATCTAAAGAAATGTTTTTACATTAGGCCTTCTGTTTATAAATTCCACGAGTTGCTGAATACAACGAATAAATTTGAACTTATTAAGTTAGCCAAATTTGTAAAAGAAGCTCTGATTTTAAGAAACAATAATACTAATGTTGTTAATTAATGTATATAGTAATCCTCCATTTATAACAAGTCTTTTTTGTTTTGTTTGTTTTTTGTTGATTTTTTTTTAACTAGCCTTTTCGTAACCGTATACGATGCTGCGTATGTTAATGTTATTACTATGTTTATCCCTGTAACTTTTCTTAAACGTATACGATGTTGCTTATGTTTATATTATTACTATGTTTATCTCTGTGACATAATTGAATGTGAAATATCTTGTGTTTAGACGATGTACACTGTGCAAGTCTGAATAAATATTTGTCTTGTCTTGTCTTGTCTTGTTACATAAAATAAGATGAGTTGATACATTTAGAGTCTGGTCAATTCCTGTATTGAAAATGTTTCAATCATGAAGATATTGACCGGTAAAAGGAACGTTAGATGCATTCTTGGCGAGGTAAGTTATGGTCGATGAGTTTTCACTTTATTGTAAGGTCCTTAGTTTAATGTAGATCTTCGTGATTTATTTTTAAAGCAAGTTAAAGTATGATTTAGTAGATCTAGAAAACATCTATAAATGTTAATGATTTACCGAATGTCTTTACATACTTTGATAACTCTATGTTCGATTCAAAGTAATCCGTTTACCACAGACTAGTATCGCAATTTAAATAAATATAAAAGCGTCAATATTTATTCTGGTACTTGATTATATAGTGTATATGAACAATCAATACTGGCCATGGAAACAAGATTTGAAATAAGCATCACTTGCGAAAATACATTTATCAGGATTACCTGCAGTGTATAAAAAAATGTATAATGCACATACTTCTTAATTTCAGATTCAACGAAAGCGTATCGTTGTATGCTGAATTTCGCTTATTTATCTACTATATTTTTCAGATCCTTCTTCGTATGGGAATATAATTTGCCTGTGGATGAAAAACTGAAAAGATCCAACTATATGTTCATCAGCCTTTATGAGTACAAAAGGCGACAAGTATGGCAAACCCAAATGTCAGTCCTGCCCTATTCTATGGTGTACGAACCGGTCCAAAAGTCTAAACCGTATGATACGATCGTATAAGACGGTTTAGCTAGAACCGTATCATACGGTTTTGCGACCATTAACCGTCTGATACGATCGTATCAGACGGTTTTGACCGATTGTACGCTTAACTGTTTGATGCGAAACCGTATGATACGATTCGTATCATACGGTTTACGATTCGTAGTATAGACAATCCCAGAATCTATAAATTGACCGCCGCCATATTGGCTATTACGTCACCCGCTACTTAAAACGGTACTGAAGTATTAGGCAGATTACATCGTTATCATAGTGTACACCCGCTTTATTCCAATAACAGTACTTTATGACTTCGCACAGTAGGATTGAAAACAAGTGAAACATGAAACCAAGTGTCGATATGTATCCCATCGTTAATCAATATAACTGAAATAAAAAATATACACGATAGATTCATAAAATGTGTGTCTCTGCAACAATATACAGTGACAACACGTAATGTCTAAGGCAGAGTTGTTATTTTTAAGCATACCTTTCAGTTATGCCTTTGTATAAAATTTAATTATTTCTTTATGGAATAAAACTATTCAAGGATAATTATAAAGGTATAGAAATATCTAAAGTCTGAAGTAAACGTTGTGATTTTAGCGTAAATAGTGCCGGAGATATTAACAAAGATCTATCAATATACNCATAGTTATGGCCCGGACAAGCTCATTTATGGCCATTTTTGACCTTTGACCTCAAAGTGTGACCTTGACCTTGGAGATATTGACGTAATTCTTTCGCGCGACACACCGTCCAATGATGGTGAACATATGTGCCAAATGATTTCAAAATCCCTTGATGAACGACATAGTTATGGCCCGGACAAGCTCATTTATGGCCATTTTTGACCTTTGACCTCAAAGTGTGACCTTGACCTTGGAGATATTGACGTAATTCTTTCGCGCGACACACCGTCCAATGATGGTGAACATATGTGCCAAATGATTTCAAAATCCCTTGATGAACGACATAGTTATGGCCCGGACAAGCTCATTTATGGCCATTTTTGACCTTTGACCTCAAAGTGTGACCTTGACCTTGGAGATATTGACGTAATTCTTTCGCGCGACACACCGTCCAATGATGGTGAACATATGTGCCAAATGATTTCAAAATCCCTTGATGAACGACATAGTTATGGCCCGGACAAGCTCATTTATGGCCATTTTTGACCTTTGACCTCAAAGTGTGACCTTGACCTTGGAGATATTGACGTAATTCTTTCGCGCGACACACCGTCCAATGATGGTGAACATATGTGCCAAATGATTTCAAAATCCCTTGATGAACGACATAGTTATGGCCCGGACAAGCTCATTTATGGCCATTTTTGACCTTTGACCTCAAAGTGTGACCTTGACCTTGGAGATATTGACGTAATTCTTTCGCGCGACACACCGTCCAATGATGGTGAACATATGTGCCAAATGATTTCAAAATCCCTTGATGAACGACATAGTTATGGCCCGGACAAGCTCATTTATGGCCATTTTTGACCTTTGACCTCAAAGTGTGACCTTGACCTTGGAGATATTGACGTAATTCTTTCGCGCGACACACCGTCCAATGATGGTGAACATATGTGCCAAATGATTTCAAAATCCCTTGATGAACGACATAGTTATGGCCCGGACAAGCTCATTTATGGCCATTTTTGACCTTTGACCTCAAAGTGTGACCTTGACCTTGGAGATATTGACGTAATTCTTTCGCGCGACACACCGTCCAATGATGGTGAACATATGTGCCAAATGATTTCAAAATCCCTTGATGAACGACATAGTTATGGCCCGGACAAGCTCATTTATGGCCATTTTTGACCTTTGACCTCAAAGTGTGACCTTGACCTTGGAGATATTGACGTAATTCTTTCGCGCGACACACCGTCCAATGATGGTGAACATATGTGCCAAATGATTTCAAAATCCCTTGATGAACGACATAGTTATGGCCCGGACAAGCTCATTTATGGCCATTTTTGACCTTTGACCTCAAAGTGTGACCTTGACCTTGGAGATATTGACGTAATTCTTTCGCGCGACACACCGTCCAATGATGGTGAACATATGTGCCAAATGATTTCAAAATCCCTTGATGAACGACATAGTTATGGCCCGGACAAGCTCATTTATGGCCATTTTTGACCTTTGACCTCAAAGTGTGACCTTGACCTTGGAGATATTGACGTAATTCTTTCGCGCGACACACCGTCCAATGATGGTGAACATATGTGCCAAATGATTTCAAAATCCCTTGATGAACGACATAGTTATGGCCCGGACAAGCTCATTTATGGCCATTTTTGACCTTTGACCTCAAAGTGTGACCTTGACCTTGGAGATATTGACGTAATTCTTTCGCGCGACACACCGTCCAATGATGGTGAACATATGTGCCAAATGATTTCAAAATCCCTTGATGAACGACATAGTTATGGCCCGGACAAGCTCATTTATGGCCATTTTTGACCTTTGACCTCAAAGTGTGACCTTGACCTTGGAGATATTGACGTAATTCTTTCGCGCGACACACCGTCCAATGATGGTGAACATATGTGCCAAATGATTTCAAAATCCCTTGATGAACGACATAGTTATGGCCCGGACAAGCTCATTTATGGCCATTTTTGACCTTTGACCTCAAAGTGTGACCTTGACCTTGGAGATATTGACGTAATTCTTTCGCGCGACACACCGTCCAATGATGGTGAACATATGTGCCAAATGATTTCAAAATCCCTTGATGAACGACATAGTTATGGCCCGGACAAGCTCATTTATGGCCATTTTTGACCTTTGACCTCAAAGTGTGACCTTGACCTTGGAGATATTGACGTAATTCTTTCGCGCGACACACCGTCCAATGATGGTGAACATATGTGCCAAATGATTTCAAAATCCCTTGATGAACGACATAGTTATGGCCCGGACAAGCTCATTTATGGCCATTTTTGACCTTTGACCTCAAAGTGTGACCTTGACCTTGGAGATATTGACGTAATTCTTTCGCGCGACACACCGTCCAATGATGGTGAACATATGTGCCAAATGATTTCAAAATCCCTTGATGAACGACATAGTTATGGCCCGGACAAGCTCATTTATGGCCATTTTTGACCTTTGACCTCAAAGTGTGACCTTGACCTTGGAGATATTGACGTAATTCTTTCGCGCGACACACCGTCCAATGATGGTGAACATATGTGCCAAATGATTTCAAAATCCCTTGATGAACGACATAGTTATGGCCCGGACAAGCTCATTTATGGCCATTTTTGACCTTTGACCTCAAAGTGTGACCTTGACCTTGGAGATATTGACGTAATTCTTTCGCGCGACACACCGTCCAATGATGGTGAACATATGTGCCAAATGATTTCAAAATCCCTTGATGAACGACATAGTTATGGCCCGGACAAGCTCATTTATGGCCATTTTTGACCTTTGACCTCAAAGTGTGACCTTGACCTTGGAGATATTGACGTAATTCTTTCGCGCGACACACCGTCCAATGATGGTGAACATATGTGCCAAATGATTTCAAAATCCCTTGATGAACGACATAGTTATGGCCCGGACAAGCTCATTTATGGCCATTTTTGACCTTTGACCTCAAAGTGTGACCTTGACCTTGGAGATATTGACGTAATTCTTTCGCGCGACACACCGTCCAATGATGGTGAACATATGTGCCAAATGATTTCAAAATCCCTTGATGAACGACATAGTTATGGCCCGGACAAGCTCATTTATGGCCATTTTTGACCTTTGACCTCAAAGTGTGACCTTGACCTTGGAGATATTGACGTAATTCTTTCGCGCGACACACCGTCCAATGATGGTGAACATATGTGCCAAATGATTTCAAAATCCCTTGATGAACGACATAGTTATGGCCCGGACAAGCTCATTTATGGCCATTTTTGACCTTTGACCTCAAAGTGTGACCTTGACCTTGGAGATATTGACGTAATTCTTTCGCGCGACACACCGTCCAATGATGGTGAACATATGTGCCAAATGATTTCAAAATCCCTTGATGAACGACATAGTTATGGCCCGGACAAGCTCATTTATGGCCATTTTTGACCTTTGACCTCAAAGTGTGACCTTGACCTTGGAGATATTGACGTAATTCTTTCGCGCGACACACCGTCCAATGATGGTGAACATATGTGCCAAATGATTTCAAAATCCCTTGATGAACGACATAGTTATGGCCCGGACAAGCTCATTTATGGCCATTTTTGACCTTTGACCTCAAAGTGTGACCTTGACCTTGGAGATATTGACGTAATTCTTTCGCGCGACACACCGTCCAATGATGGTGAACATATGTGCCAAATGATTTCAAAATCCCTTGATGAACGACATAGTTATGGCCCGGACAAGCTCATTTATGGCCATTTTTGACCTTTGACCTCAAAGTGTGACCTTGACCTTGGAGATATTGACGTAATTCTTTCGCGCGACACACCGTCCAATGATGGTGAACATATGTGCCAAATGATTTCAAAATCCCTTGATGAACGACATAGTTATGGCCCGGACAAGCTCATTTATGGCCATTTTTGACCTTTGACCTCAAAGTGTGACCTTGACCTTGGAGATATTGACGTAATTCTTTCGCGCGACACACCGTCCAATGATGGTGAACATATGTGCCAAATGATTTCAAAATCCCTTGATGAACGACATAGTTATGGCCCGGACAAGCTCATTTATGGCCATTTTTGACCTTTGACCTCAAAGTGTGACCTTGACCTTGGAGATATTGACGTAATTCTTTCGCGCGACACACCGTCCAATGATGGTGAACATATGTGCCAAATGATTTCAAAATCCCTTGATGAACGACATAGTTATGGCCCGGACAAGCTCATTTATGGCCATTTTTGACCTTTGACCTCAAAGTGTGACCTTGACCTTGGAGATATTGACGTAATTCTTTCGCGCGACACACCGTCTAATGATGGTGAACAAATGTGCCAAATGATTTCAAAATCCCTTGATGAACAACATAGTTATGGCCCGGACAATCGGGACAGACCGACAGAGAGACAAAGTGACTCCTATATAGCCCCCATTACCAATGGTAATGGGGGTATAATAATTTAAATATAGTTTTACAAAAATAAACAATTTTTTTTTATTAAAATAATTGAATAACAATTCGAGTTACATGTACTGTACCAGTGTGTGGTAAATTGTTTCATCATTTTTTTAAACAAAACAAACTTTTTTTCTCAAATCTAACAAGAATATACATAAATCAAAAAGTCTTGTTGATAAATCTTAGAATTACCGTACATACATGTAGCAGATGGATTACATCACAAACAAAAGACAATAACAGTAGCTTACATGTATTCAACTTTATAATGATTACTGATGCAAACACCAACAAACATGTCCTACAGAAATTCTGTAAAAACATATAACCAATACAGAATAAAACATAGAAATAGAAATTGTATATAAATATGATTCAAGAAATAGGTTCGTTGTATAAAAAATTAAAAATACAGTATAATTGATTGTTAATATGCGCTGTATTACCAAGCAAAAACATAAATACATTAATATTGTATTATTAGAGATATCATATAGAACAATAGTATGCAAGCAGGGAAAGATCCAGTGATAAATATCAGGGTCTGCTCAAATAAAGCATGTTAAGTCAGTTTAATGAAAACAAAGGAGCAAATAAAAATAGTTTTGACATATGGAATCTCATGCATTCCAGCCTTTTACTGAAAATTTAAGGGACTTTGTGATTATACAGGCCCTCATCCATTTTAGTTCCTTTCAGTCTCTTCAAAATAGAAATGTTCATGTTTTGAAATTTCGAATGCATATGTGTCGCGTTCTGAGAAAACTGGGCAAAATGCATGTGCGTAAAGTTTTGTCCCAGATTAGCCTGTGCAGTCCGCACAGGCTAATCAGGGACGACACTTTCCGCTAAGCAGAGACATTATTTAAACGAAAAATTCCATAAAAGCGGAAATTGTCGTCCCTGATTAGCCTGTGCGGACTGCGCAGGCTAATCTGGGACGACACTTTACGCACATGCATTATGCCCAGTTTTCTCAAAACACAACTTATTTAATGAGGGTTGAGAAGGAATTAGTCATTAGGCAGAAACAACAATTGAACACTCAACTGTTTGTATTTGTTTCACAAATTAATATAAAGAAATACTTTGTAGTGCCGAGTTGTTAATTAAGAGATAAACAACAGATTTCTGATGTGCAGGAATTAAAGCAATACCATACACATAATCACACATAAGAATCAACAGATTCTGCAAATGAAATCCAAACTGTATATGTTGTCTTCTAATAAAAACACAAAAGTATCCATGAAGGACTTTCATAAATTAACACTTGGGTTTATCTATGTAAAGAGAAATGCCAAGTGACAAGCACGCTGCAATTTTGAGCAGCACCTTTAGTTTTTATTCTAGATCTTTCCCTATAACAAAGGCATAGATAAAGATGTACATGTATAAATATACAGAGAATGCATTCAAATATTTTCGACTTACAGGAATGTGATTGTGATTTTCTTACAGAGATCAACCTTCTTTTGTTTAACAAGTGTATGCAAAAAACGAAAATAAATTGCACAAAATGAAAAAAAAAACTAGATATGTGCCATATACAATGATGCCCCCGACAGCATGTTTGGACACAGACTAATCCAATATATTTTATCCAGACAACAAAATAATGATCTTTAAGACAGGAATTTTGGTTGTGACGAGTTTTGGAAGAATTATGGCCATTTGGCTGTTTTTCATGTCCTGATGCTTTTATTTTCTTAACTACGGAGTGGATTTAGCTAAAAATTTAACAATTAAATGACCTAAATGATTAGATGATTCAATGGTTAATGTTTGAGCAAAACACACTCAGTAGCTAAAGAAAAGTTGAAAACACATGCTTCCAGACATACGTATGGACAAATAAACAAGTGCAATGCTTAATGCCTCCCACTATGTGGGCGCATAAAAAGAAACAAAAATGTGTATTGTATTAATACTAAACAAGAGGGCCATCAGGCCCTAAAGCGCTCACCTGAGAGCCAAAGGAACTAGACTATTCTGAAAAAATGCAAGCTGATTCATGAAGATTGGACCAATAAAGTGACTTTTAACATGTTTTTTTTTATATTTGACCTAGTGACCTAGTTTTTGAGCTCATATGACCCAGTTTTAATCTCTGCAAAGATTTCATTGGGACAAATGTTCTGACCCAAGTTTCATGATGACTGGCCAATAAATAAGGCTAACATAGTGTCAACAAGTTTTCACTTTAGCCATATAAGGACAACTGCACGCCCCCCGGGCGGCCATGTTTTTCAACAAACCATAACCATTTTCAAACTCAGCCGAGTTAATGTTAGAAAAAATGTTCTGATCAAGTTTCATAAAGATTGGATAATAAATGTGACTTCTAGAGTGTTCACAAGGTTTTACTAAAGCCATATAAGGAAAACTGCCCTGCCCCCTGGCAGCCATGTTTTTCAACAAACCGGAACCAATTTCGAACTCGTCCGAGTTATTATTGGGACACATGTTCTTACCAGTTTCATGAAGATTGGACTAAAAATGTGACTTCTAGATTGTTAACAAGGTTTTACTATAGCCATATTAGGAAAACTGCCACGCCCCCTGGCAGCAATGTTTTTCAACCAACCAGAACCATTTTCCAACTGGTCCAAGATATTATTGGGACACATGTTCTGACCAAATGTCATGAAGATTGGACAATAAATGTGGTCTCTAGAGTGTTAACAAGGTAAATGTTGACAGCGCACGACGGACGACGCACGACGGACAAAAGGCGATCACAATAGCTCACCATGAGCACTGTGTGCTCAGGTGAGCTAAAAAGTTAACAATGTGAGATTCTTTTTAAGAAAATCAGGTTTCTCGTTCAATTCAAGCATTTAACTTTTAACTCACTGGCATATGTATCTACTTAAATGTGAACAGTTTCCAGCACAAAAAAACAACAACCTGAGGCTGACGTATTTGAACACATACCATGATTGTCATAAATGAGTTGCGTTCTGAGAAAACTGGGCATAATGCATTTGCGAAAAGTGTTGTCCCAGATTAGCCTGTGCAGTCCGCACAGGCTAATCAGGGAGACAATTTCCGCTTTTTATTTTTCGTTTAAATGATGTCTTTTCTTAGCAAAAATCCAGTTTAGACGGAAAGTGTCGTCCTAGATTAGCCTGTGCAAACTGCACAGGCTTATCTGGGAGGACACTTTACGCACAAGCATTATGCCCAGTTTTCTCAGAACACGACACAATTGTCAACTTCAGAAAAGTCGTCTTATAACTTGCTAGTATGTTTGCAAGCTAAGCAATACATTATTATTTGGATTAATTTATCTACCAATTGCTGTTAAATGGATATTATCAATTTATATTTGCTATGAAAACCACAAATAAAACAGGCTACATGGCTTGAATACATTATAAACACTTCAAGGTTAAAAAACTAACCTATTATATAACCTAATGAATAAAAAGACTGCATTTAATGCAGCCTTCTGACATTTGTGTTACAACCATAATGACCGATTATCCTAAAATATACAATGAGCCGGTCTCTGGGAAAACTGGGCTTAATGCATCTGCCTATAGTGTTTGTCACGGATTAGCCTGTGCATTTGCACAGGCTAATCTAATAAGGGACAAAACTTTCTGCTTTTATGGATTTTTTCATTTCAAGGAAGTCTCTTCTTAACAAAAATCCAGTCTTTGTGGAAAGGGTCATCCCTGATTGGCATGTGTGAACGTCATAGGCTCATCTGATAAGATACTTTACGCACATATTCAGACTATTTTTTCTAGAGACTGACTCATATGTTTGTGTACCATACTTTACCCGTAATCAGTTTCTATTAGTTTACTCAATGAACATCAACTAAAACTTGTGTGTAAATATTTTGATTTAAAAAAAAGATCAACTAATATTCTAATAACAAAAATAATTTAAGAAATGTTTGGTTGGTATCACTTAAAATAACTTTTAAAAGTAAGACATCGCTTCAAGCGAGTGGCCAACAGCTATGATATGTATTTAATTTTAATCAGTGCACAAAATTTGCCCTTCAAAAAAAAGCCATAAAAAATTGGAACATGTATTGCATACGTCAAGGCTATATATATATATAAAAGTGGTGCACTTGTATATTTCTTTCTATAACTAAGCTGTGTCGTGCTCAAATGGGTCTGATGCCTTATCTAGCCAGAAAAGCTGCATACCAGCCTTCACAGCAGCTATACGGTTTGCTTTAGAGTCGGTCACAGTTTTGTGGGCTGGTATGCAGACAACGTAGGCTGGTCTGGAGCTATGCTAGCCACTTGATATGGCATAAAACACATTTGTACATGATGCAGCTCATTTCTTAACCCTTTGCATGCTGGGAAATTTGTCGTCTGCTAAAATGTTGTCTGCTGAATTTCTAAAATTAGCATTTTCTTCGATTTTTTTCTCAAAGAATACTATCAGAATAGCAAACAGTTTGGATCATGATGAGACGCCACGTTCTGTGGCGTCTCATCTGGATCCAAACTGTTTGCAAAGGCCTTCAAAATCCGGTTCCAGCGCTCAAAGGGTTAAGAAGCAAAGCTGTTTATACTAGCACCAAAGCACTACCCACTATACTGTGGTAACCACATTTCACTTTGTGAACTTTCATATGTATTTAAAACTATAATTGATCAGCCTCTTTTGACTTTTAAGCTAACAGAAATGCTCAGAAAATGAATGTAAAAAAGAATGTGTGTTATATTAATTAAAACCTTACATAACATGACCCCAGCAAAAATGAAACTTTAAACAGCTCATTACAAATGAATTGCAAAAAATAACTTAAATTATGCCCTATGTTCTCCAAACACTTTCCACTTTTAATAAATCCATTTAATGTTGTGTTTTTTTCTAAGATTATAACTTCTCAACTTGAGTCAATTCAAGAATTGCTGACAGCACTTTACATCACCACTGTCACAATGTATGTTCCTCTAACTGTCATTCAAGAGTCAAACGTGTTCTGAACTTAAGAATTCATTGGGTAAAGCAAAGTACTGGTTTACTTTATATATGCAAAAAAGGCCAAAATGAAACTTTGAATCAATATAAATTTCACATGATTATTATTACAGAAAATGAGATTGGCCACAGCTGGTGATGGGGTAACATTTCTATTTGACAGTTCATTAAGTAGTGATGTTTATTATACATTGCAATCAATATAACAGTGAAGTTATGCTACAGTTAAAATTTAAATATTTCAAAAGCATAATCTGGCTATGTGCATCATTCTATTTCAGAGCAAAACATATGCAGGGGTTTCATTAAGTTTTCAAGTAGCAGGGATGAGTTTTTTTAAGAAGGAGGAGGATTCAAAGTTTTTGTTACTTCTGCTCCAAAAAGTAGCAAACAGTTGTTGACTGACCAGGTCTCTAAGAGAACTGGGCTTAATGCATGGGTGTAAATTATTTTCCTGGATTAGCCTGCGCAGTCTGAACAGGTCAATCTAGGATGACATTTTCCTCCAGGAATGGATTTTCATTAAGCCTGGTTTTCAATTGGCTCAATTATTTGTGTCAAAATAACAAGGCGATTAACATGCCTACAGTGTCCTAATGAAACACCTGCCATGGTAATAAAGTTAGAGAAGGTCTTTTACAAAATAAGCCTGGTTATGGGAAAACTGGTCCTAATACATGTTCCTTAAGTGTTGTCTCAAGTTAACATGTCAGTCTGCATGACACTTTTGGCTTTTATGGTATTTTTCTTTTAAAGAAAGTCTATTAGCAAAGATCCAGTTTAGGCAGAAAGTGTTGTCAATGATAAGTCAGTGCAGACTGCACAGTCTTATCTGGGATGACACTTTCCACACATGCAGTAAGCCCAGTTTTCCCAGAACGAGGATCAAATAATAAGGTTTAACCCTTTGCATGCTGGGTAATTTGTCGTCTGCTAAAATGTTGTCTGCAATTATCATTTTCTTCGATTTTTTTCAAAGAGTACTTTCGGAATAGCTAACAGTTTGGATCCTGATGAGACGCCACGTTCTGTGGCGTCTCATCTGGATCCAAACTGTTTGCAAAGGCCTTCAAAATTCGGTTCCCGCACTGAAAGGGTTAAAAGCCTGTTACAAAGAAGAGAGAAAGACATGTCGATGGCAGGGCTTGACACAGACAAACTATCACAGGCTAATGGCGACTAAATGTGCGACTCCGATGATAAGCTTGAGGAAATTGCCGTCATGGTTTTTCTTTAACCTGTGTAACAAGAAAGATTAGTCAATTTGTTGTATACCCATATCAAACACACAGCATCATTATATGACTATACTGAATAGGTTATAAACTTAATATTGATATATGCACAGTCTTCAATTTTGCTCAATATCTGTTACAGTACCAACATGTGAAAGTGTGTAAAAAAAGTTTATTTATAATGCTCAATCCATCATCAGCATTATTGATAATCTCTACAAAGTCCATACATTAATAGCAAAGCCAAATATGTCAATGTGTAGGCATTTGCTAAATTCCCAACAGGCATTTAGTAAGCCATGTGTGATTAGAGTGGTACATGTTAAATAACAGCGTCTAAAATGACAGAGTTTGCGTATGTGATAAATATGATACATGGAGTCTACAATAGAAGAAGAGAAAAAGCTTTCTATGTGCAATTATATATCTTAAGGGAATATGTCTTTCTGTTCAAATGGTCCACAGTTATATCAGTAAACAAAAATACATTAAAAAATAACTCTTTACACACATTTTGTCTCCCTATTAACAAATATATATCACATTAGTTTAATAATAACAATTTCCCACAAAATCTATATATCAAATAAGACCCCCAATCAGTATTGCATCAATCAATAGATCTTCAATGCAATAAAATATTTGACCCGCGCTCTGGGAAAACGTGGTTTAATGCATGTGCCTAAAGTATCATCCAAGATTAGACTAGGAGAAAGCACAGGCAAATCATGGACCAAAATTTCCTCCTAGACAGGATTTTTGTTATGAAGAGTCTTTCTGTAAACGAAAATTTCATAAAAGCAGAAAGTGTTGTCCCTAATTAGCCTGTGCAGACTGGAAGGCTTATATGGGACGACATTCTAAGCACATGCATTTAGCGAGGTATTCACAGAGCGAGGCTCATGTCAATCAAACTTTCTCATATTAAGGTTTGCTATCCCCACTTAACATCAGTTCTTTATCCCCTGATTCCAGTTTACTTGCCAATTCGGACTGATGCGTGTGTGCCTTTTTCATCTGGCGACGTTGGACCTCCGTGTACGCAGCCGAACCCCCCAGTACAGTCACGTTGCCCAGCCACCACAAAATCGACTTGACGTTATTGAAGTACAAACACGCAATTACTGTCTGCACAGCCGCTTTGGCGGTCCCCGATATATTGTGAGTTAACGGAGATGTGAATTGAATCTGAAGTCCTGTAACTGTCCCGATAGCAAAACCGAACACACCACTCATGGTCATGAAGAACCAGAAATTAACGTTGTATAACAACGGGAAATTATACACTTCCGTGCCTTCGCCAAATATAAGCATCAGTGGCATGAACAGAAAGGTGGCATTGACGTTGTTGTACAGGGCTAACTGCCAGATGTTGTTGTCGACTATTGGTAGTATTTTCTTGGTGTAGATTGCATTCAGGGCAACACAGGCACTAGCAGTCACTCCAAATAGCACACCCTTAATGGACAGATCACCTGAAAAATAAGGCAAACAGAACATCTGCCTTGGTCTGGGACAATAAGGCTTAATACATGTGCGTAAATGCACAGGAAGGTCTGGAGCTATGCTAATAAGACCACAAAACCTTGCGTGACTTTATACCAGAAAGTGTAGTTCCTGACCAGACCGCCCAAATGCACTGGAAGGTCTGGAGCTACATTGGCCACACAATGGCACACATAAAAACCCATTTGTGCACAAAGCATCTCAATTATTATAACAACAAGAGTTCAAGGGTCGGAGACATATGCCCCAAATACAGGACCTTGAATTTCACAATTATCATGACAGTGACCTTGACCTTTTACCTAGTGACCCCAATTTTAATAGGGGTCATCTACTGTCCAAGGCCAATGCACATGTAAAGTATCAAGTCAATCGGTCAATTGGTTGACGAGTTATTGATCGGAAACGATTTTCACACTTATTATGACAGTGACCTTGACATTGACCTAGTGGCCCTAATTTCAATAGGGGTCATCTACAGTCCAAAGCCAATGCACATGTGAAGTATCAAGCCAATCGGTCTATTTGTTGACAAGTAATTGATCGGAAACGATTTTCACACTTATTGTGACAGTGACCTTGACCTTTGACCTAGTGAGCCCAATTTCAATAGGGGTTATCTAATGTCCAAGGCCAATAATGAATGCACATGTGAAGCATCAAGCCAATTGGTCAATCCGTTCACAAGTTATTGATCAGAAATGAACTGGTCTACAGATAGACACATAGACCGACAGACACATAGACCGACCGACCTTCATTCAGCAAAACAATATACCCCCTCTTCTTCGAAGGAAGGCATAATTAAATGTTAAGCCAGAAATGACTGCATCAATGTTAAAATCTGGGCAGCCTATTTACCACCACGAAACACAAGTCTTAAATCTCCCATACCTGACGCCCCCTCCTGGTCTACCCCCAAGAAGAAACCAGCGATGATCACACCACAGCAACCCAGGGCCGGCACAGAGGTAGACTGCTTCAGCATCAAGTAGGAAAACACCTGCAACATACAGAAAACATCTGCAACATACATAGATAACACCTACGAAAGAGCCACGCTCTAGGAAGATGGGGCTTAATGCATGTGCCTAAATTGTCCTCCCAGGGATGACACTTTCCGCCTAGACTGGATTTTCATTTACAAGAGACTTGCTTTAAATGAAAAATTCCATAAAAGAGGAATGCTGTTGTCCCAGATTAGCATGTGCAACATGCATAGGCTAATCTGGGGCTGCACTTTATGCACATGCATTAAGCCCCATTTTCCCACGACATGTGTTAAATACAATGCATGTTCATCACGGAAACTACAGCTTTACATGACTTTAACCCTCACACTGCTTATCAGCTATCTTTTTCAAGGGCAAATAACTCAGGAATGTGTGGATCACTGGAGAAAAAAAAGCCTCATGGCGATGACATATTTTATGTTTCAATTGAATTATGAATTGAATTATGAAAGAAATGCATTAGTTGTTTGCTCCACAAAGTTTTAGTATATTACATTCACAACCCAACAGACTGACTGAGTGGCTTCTATACCCCCCTCTCTGCTGAGGTATACAAAGAAATAAGACTAAATGAGCCATGCTCTGAGAAAATGGGGCTTCATGCATGTCGGTAAAGTGTTTCCCAAATAAGCATGTGCACACCCAAACTAAGTGCTCCCTGATTAGCCTGTGTGGACTGCACAGGCTAATCTGAAATGAAACATTACACACATGCATTTAGCCACCTTTTCCCAGAGCAAGGCTCATATGTAGAGTTGTTCGCTCAACCAACTTTAAATATTTTACCCGTACAACCCAACAAACTGACTACGCGGCTTCAATATGCCCTTCTCTGCTGGCGTATAACAAGAAATAAAACAAGGGACAAAATTCTCACAAAACCAGGTTTTCAATTTGAAAAAAAAAAGTCTGATAAAGGGAGACAATTTAAAATGTGCAATGTTACTGATTGTTCCTAGTTACCCCCTTTGTATCAAATTCAATCTATTTTCTCAAAGTGTGACCTTGACCTTGGAGATATCGACGTAATACGTTCGCATGACACACTGTCCAATGATGGTGAACAAATGTACCAAATGATTTTAAAATCTCACAATGAACGACATAGTTATGGCCCGGACAAGCTCATTTATGGCCATTTTTGACCTTTGAACTCAAAGTGTGACCTTGACCTTGGAGATATCGACATACATCTTTCGCATGACACACCGTCCAATGATGGTGAACAAATGTACCAAGTCATTTTAAAATCTAACTATAAATGACATATTTATGGTCTGATCAAACTTTTTCCGCCTGCCCGCCGCCCGCCAACATTCACCAATCTTATAACCAGTTTTTTCCTTCGGAAAACCTTGTTAATTAAATTTATGATGGAATTGTTTTATGAAATCTTTAAACAACTTTCCAGACAGATATTTAAATATTGTAGTACATGTACACCTTTGTTTCGTAAGAAAATTAAGATGTTTTCGCCAACTTCATTTAGACTGTAGAGGTATCACCAACACTGCCAGTTATTTCTACCCCCACATACTGATATGACACAGATATGTGTCGTGTTCTGAGAAAACTGGGCCAAATGCTTGTGCTTGTGCGTAAAGTGTCATCCCAGATTAGCCTGTGCAGTCCGCACAGGCTAATCCGGGACGACACTTTCCGCCTAAACTGGATTTTCGCTAAGAAGAGACATCCTTTAAACGAAAAATTCCATAAAAGCGGAAATTGTCGTCCCTGATTAGCCTGTGCTGACTGCAAAGGCTAATCTGGAATGACACTTTACGCACAAGGATTTTGCCCAGTTTTCTCAGAACACGACTCATATGGATCCTTGACTTGGGACTTAGCCCGACTAAAAAACATGGCACAGGAGGGTTGTCATGGGACAGGGAGACATCTTTTTCATGTAAAGTCGTTGAATGGTAAACTTTGTACATCGAAGGTGACTTAATTTTTCCTACAAGTCAAGAATTGATATTAAATTATTCATTCCACATACAGTTATGTTCTGTATTAGCATTTCATGCTAATACCAAACAATACCGTATGTTACTCAATAAAATTNACTGGGCAAAATGCTTGTGCGTAAAGTGTCATCCCAGATTAGCCTGTGCAGTCCACACAGGCTAATCCGGGATGACACTTTCCGCCTAAACTGGATTTTCGCTAAGAAGAGACATCATTTAAACGAAAAATTCCATAAAAGCGGAAATTGTCGTCCCTGATTAGCCTGTGCGGACTGCAAAGGCTAATCTGGGATGACACTTTACGCACATGCATTTTGCCCAGTTTTCACAGAACACGACTCATATGGATCCTTGACTTGGGAATTAGCCCGACTAAAAAAGATGGCACAGGAGGGTTGTCATGGGACAGGGAGACATCTTTTTCATGTAAAATCATCGAATGGTAAACTTTGTACATCGAAGGTGACTTAATTTTTCCTGCAAGTCAAGAACTGTTATTAAATTATCCATTCCACATACAGTTATGTTCTGTATTAGCATTTCATGCGAATACCAAACAATACCGTATGTTACTCTATAAAATTGTCAATTGCCGATAAAAACACTGTGTGTATGTCTGTAGAAGATCATCGACAAACAAAAAAAGAACAAAAAAGAGGGATTTTGGGACACAAAATGGAGGGGGGTGACATATTTTAAATAAAAGTACTGAGGACATATGGGCCAGAATTGTATGATGTTTTCTTACCACATTGAATACTGTTGTGAGGGACCTGCCCACATTATAGAAGGCTACTCCCACATTCTGCAGGCACAGGTTGTTGAATGTGATCATACACACAAACACCACTGACAGCGGCAGGGTCTGAAAACAGCAGGGCACACTTACAGTTCATTTGATGGAAGCTTGAGAGGTTAGGGTTGACTCAAGATAAGTTTATAAATCGATATCTTTGTTACATTATGTGTATTTTTCGTCATATAAACAGTATAAAAGATGATATTTGAAATATTTGCTCTACTTATAACAAGATTCTTACATAAAAATTATCTGTCATTTTGTTTGATCAACTCTCAACAGAGCAGCAAAAATAATACTTACCTCTCTACACAATTTTGGATCCACCCTCATACTTGGGAAGGATATATACCCGGGGAAGACTTTAGACAGGAAACTGAGCAGGAAGCAGAAGAGAACGGTTACAACGCACTGATACCAGGTAACAAACAGCGGGGCATCCAACTGAAATCATTTAAATGAATACAATATAAATTTGAGCCACGCTCTGGGAAAACAGGGCTCAATGCATCGGCCAAAAGTGTCATCTCAGATTAGCCTGTGAAGTCTGCACAGGCTAATCAGGGATGACACTTTCCCTCTACACTGGATTTTTGCTAAGAAGAGACTAGCTTTAAACAAAATAAATACATTAAAGCGGAAAGTGTCGTCCCTTAATTAGCCTGTACAGACCTGCATTCAAATCCACTAGGGTTGTGTATAATAATTCAAAACTTCATCAATATATCATTGTGTTTAAATAAATAATTGTGGCATATTAACTGTTTTGAAACCTGTCTACGTTCCATGGATATGCTACTTTAAACGTAGATATTTTTTAAAATTGAATTACTTAGGGGAAATGACTTAATATATGTATTACTTCTTCTAATAATAATAATAATTAAATACTTATGACAATGTTCAAAAGCCTTCAATCAACAAATGTGGCATTAGGTAGAGCACTTTACCTTTTGCTTCATATTTGGTCCCACCAAAATTAGTTGCATACACAATTTTAAACATTTAGTCTTCATGCTAAGATACTATTATATTTTGTTCTCATAATTAAAACTTAAAATTGAGCATTAAGTAATTAGTTTACCTTGAGATCTTTGCTGCTCAACAGGTACTTATTCAAGAAGACCATAGAAATAGAAATAAACCTGAAATTTAAACATATAACATATTAAAGGGATAAATATGACTTGTTTGACCATTTTTCGCTTTGAAAGAACACAGTCAGACACTTGACAACAAAAACATATTTAAAGGTGGATAGTTGTAGTTGTTATACATTATATGTTAATTAGGAGCTAAAATTTATAGTTTACAGTAAAACATGAAATGAAAACATGCCAAGGAACTAAAGTTTTGACTTTTTACCCATAAATTTAGTTCTATTTAATAAACTTTGGAGGCAAGGTCGGCACATAAACTACAGTCACTAAAAAAACAGCAAAATACCTCCGTCAACACTCAAGTATTTGAGTGGAAACAGTATTTTTATTTTAAGTAACAGTGACCTTGACCCAACTGGCCCAAAATACGATCTCACACAAGGTCTGCATGTAAGCTATCAACAAGCAAATTTACAGCACAAAAATTCAATACAAACTTAAGTTAATAAGGGGAAACTGTCTTTCTATTTTTATTAAAAGTGACCTGAATCCCAAATGCAATCCCAACATAGGTTTGGATGTAAGCTATCCACACAAAAATACAGAAAAAAATACCTCCATTTAAACTCATGTTTTCGAGCAGAAAATGTATTTTTTTCTGTTTTTAGTACAGTGACCTTGACCCAACTGGTTTAAAACTCAATCCTTTGCTAGATTAGCATGTAGCCTACCTACAAACATAGTTTAAGCACCATCATGGTCATCATTGTCATATTAGTTATTGAGTGAAAACTTTTTATCTATGTTTAGCATCAGTGACCTTGACCTCAACCCACATGGCTCCAAATGCAAACCCACTCTAGGTCTGCATGTCAGCTAGAGATAGGAGCTGTTGCATGCAAACATTTATCTCAATGTCTTAAGTACTGCTTAATTGCTCATTTGCTGGTCAGATGTATGAGCTTTTGTTGATGGCTTTGCATTATAATCACAAAGACAGGTGTGATATTACAAATGATGTTTCAAACTTGCACACAATCCTTAACCTTACTTTTCTAAGTACAAAGAGGTTCATGATTCTGCTAAAAGGCTGGTAAAAGTTATAGGTCAGTGACTGGTTTCAAAGACCCTGAGAACATATGTAAAATTTTGTTTCAATATATGTACCAGTAGTAGACCTAGAGATATGGAGTTATTGCACACAAACGAAAACCTAAAATTTCTTTGAACTCAAAAGGACATGATTCTGCTAAATTGCAATCAAAATTATGGAATTTGGTCAGTACCACACAAAATGACCCCAAAGACATGTGTGAAGTTTCAAATGGATTCCTGTTGTACAAACAGTGATATTGAGATGGTATATGTTTAGTTTACATTAACCAGAACATTATGCAGACGCCGCATCGATGACAAAAATGGGAGAGTATTATAGCTCAGACTCTTAAAACTTAAATGAACTTGAAATGAATACATTTAAATGGGCTGGATCATTTAAAAGAGAAATTATAGTCTTAGGCAGTGTCTTCATTCTTGAACCCTGTGCTCTTGGAATTTTTCATACAATTAGTTTTTCACCTAGTATATGTTTCGGGCCTCGTTAAATTCTGGCAATAATCAACGAGTTTAAGAATTTCACAATCCATTTGCCACTTTTAAGAAGTACGTTTATACAATGAATTGTGTGATGTTCATTTTTAGTGTGAGCATTAGCTAAGGCTCAAGTAGAGAGGCAGTTTTGAAATCAGAATGCCTTAACTACGCTAGGGACGACAACTGCAGCTAGTAAAGATAACCACTGCCTGTTTACACTGTAGCAGACAGCATGTACAAGGCTTAAGAGCATGTTCAACGATATTGGTCAGTCTAGTGTTTATAATGGCTTGTGCGACG
>VMBQ01006063.1:0-21254 GCA_007657795.1 Dreissena rostriformis | reverse complement strand
AGGCTGCTAAAGAATTACAAACAGTAAGTAGTCAACATTTAATGACTGCGTTGAGTTCGCTAAAGAATTACAATCAGTAAGTAGTCAACATTTAATGACTGTGTTGAGTTCGCTAAAGAATTACAAACAGTAAGTAGTCAACATTTAATGACTGCGTTGAGTTTGCTAAAGAATTACAATCAGTAAGTAGTCAACATTTAATGACTGCGTTGAGGCCGCTAAAGAATTACAAACAGTAAGTAGTCAACATTTAATGACTGCGTTGAGGCCGCTAAAGAATTACAAACCGTAAGTAGTCAACATTTAATGACTGCGTTGAGGCTGCTAAAGAATTACAAACTGTAAGTAGTCAAACCAATAACATTTGAATACATTTATGGGAAGCTTTACTTATAATACCCCTGCAAATGAAGTTGGAGAGGGAATATAGTTTATATAAGAGTCACTCTATCAGTCATGTACGCAGACAGGCGGACTGTTCATATTGAATGTTAGAAGTCTGTTGAGCAAACTTTTACACATTTCCCAAGCAATTGAATTGAAACTTCAAATGTGTCACAACATGAAGTGATACCGGAGTTATTTGTCCATGAACATAGCCCTACTAAATGGTGGGGGTATACGTTTATTTAGAGTTTGCAATGTGGTTTGGCTCAGATGGATTTCTTTTAGATGTTTCTATAAAAAAATGTGGTTAAATTCTGTGAACAGTTATAACATAAACAGTTTAGAAATTTTCCCATATTTCATTTTTTTTTACAGTAAAAAAACATGTAGAATGAATGAAATTTTACACTGTTCACAACGAATCATAATTGTGCCATTATTTTCAGTGATCACTTTTTACTTTTTCTTTGAGATTCGAAAAATGACACATTAAAATGTGGACCATTTTGACAAAAAACAACAACAAATGAATGGACTTAAAGTAAATAAATAATAAGATGTAAAAAAAAGTGTTGTCAATTATCAAAATTTGCATGCAATTACATTGTTCCAGTTTGGTATTTTCATCAATTGTTCAATGCATTTCAGGAAATACAGGAAGCAAAAGCAGATTTAAAGTCAAAAGGATTTAAGTTTGACTGAATGATGATTTCAGAACAGATTAACCGATTTGTGATTATATATAGGACTGGAACTACACACACCGGTTTATATATGCTTTTTAAATGCAATGTCAAACTGATAACAATGGAACTTGATATTTTTAAGTCCTGTGCTTCTCTGCCAACGTTTTAAGCTGCGTTCTGGAAAAATGGAGCTCAATGCATGTGCATAAAGTGTTGGCCCAGATCAGCCTGTGCAGTCTGGACATTTTTGTAAAAAAAGTCTTTATCTAGCAAAATACATTCAAGGTAGAAAGTATCTTCCCTGAATAGCCTGTGCGGACCGCACAGGCCAATCTGGGGCGATACTTTACGGAAATGCATTTAGTCTGGTTTTCCCAAAATGAGTCTTATTTGTTATTTAAATGCATAGTTAGGACCTTAAAAAGAAGTGAAACAAGTTGTAATATGTACTTCTTTAATGAATGTTTATTGATGCATTGTAACTGAAACATTGTTGACAGATATTCAAGTGGACTGGTTCCTTTATATTTGTTATTGTACATGTTATCATGTGGTATATATTATGTTTTATCATTCTGTTAACATCCCATATAAATGTTCATTCATTTGAGGCTTACAGTTTTTCATGTGAAAATATATGTATTGACATGATGTAGCTTTTACATTGATCTGTATACTGGTATAGATTTCTTAATAATAAATGAAGATCATTGCAATGCTTTCAAATAGTTTATACTTTATTATCTCACCTGAGCACATTGTGCTTTAAAAGGATACCATGCTGTTCGTCAGTCGTCAGTGCGCGCGTGCTTCTGTAAACTTTGTCTTGTTAAGACTTTACATAAACAGCTCGACAGATTTTAACAAAAGGAATTATCCTTGGGTGACACTATTTCTAAGTTGTTTAAATGGTTCCGATCCGCTGCATATGTAGATCACAAGAGCTAAAATTGTATTTTTTTTATGAAATCATCAAAACTTTCTCTACCACAATGGTAAGGGATTTAATGCTTGTTGAATTTGTTCAAATCATGCCCCTGGTGTTGAAGATTGCCATGCCCCACAGTAAGCCCATAGCCTGAACGGTTGAGTGCATGTTTTCTTCCTTTCTGAATTAGGTAACGGTTCCAAAATAGCTACATATAGATGCTCATTCAACACTTTGTAGATTTTTCTCTTTATTGAGCGCATATTGAATATATCCTTATTGAACAGTGCTTTAGGTTGGTCTTTTCAGACACTTGAACCTATTTTCTAAAATAGGGTGGAGAATTAGCCAAAGGATGATAGTTTATAATGAAAATAATGATTCTGTTTGCAATGTTTTTAATGAAAATAATGAATCTGTTTGCAATATATGTAGTTAAATTAAAAATAAAAATGCAACTAGCGAAGAGCATTTTGTGACATGCTGTTAACTCTAATTAAAACAAAACAAAAAACGAGGCTAATCTACTGCAAGTTAACTTGTTTCATTAGAACATTGAAAAATAGCTTGTACTCCATCATGAATTATTGACAGCCAGTTGTTTTATCAACAAATACCGTTTTGGAATGTGGATTGAGCAACAATGCAAGTAAATGAGTTATTTTACATACATACTTAATTACATACTTAAGCAACCATACAAAATGATTATTGTGTTCAAAATAAGTGTTGCCAATTTATATTTTCTATATTTAACAAATATAAGATTACATATCAAGAGAATGCAGATTATTGTATTACCTGTTTACAATATTATGTATTATTAATTATATTGACCAAAATGTAGCAATTAGTGATAAGTCATATAGTCATAAGGTTGTAGCATAAAAGCATGACAAAATCCATAAATCTTTATTGCTGATAATTAGTCTTTACGCAAGCACTTAGCTAGCTAGTGTTTTTACTAGCAGGCGACAAGGGTATTAGTAAGGATCTGCTTTTGCTAAACTGAGGTTGAATTGCAACTTAAAAAAGTAAACCTTACGTTTTTTGGTAAGCTTAACATGATATTTCATATAGTTTAACTACATATCCATGCAAGTATAATATACAAATGTATATGTTCATGTATTTTACTATAGACATTAAAAGATTATCATCGTTTTTGCTTTTGGTATTTTTTTCTTTATACCACAATGATAACTGCACCTGACCAACCTGAAACATCTAAAATTGGTCAATGGCCTAAAGCAGCCTCCTGTGGTGTAATGGTTGCAGTGGGGTAGTGGATATGGTGTCCGCCTAGCGACTGGGTGGTCATGGGTTCAATCCCCACTGTGGTATCGTTCTTTAGATCTCACCCGAGGACACCAAGTAATGGTTTTAGGCCCAGGAAACGGACTCGAGAGCGTTTCAAATAAGAAGTAAGTACTATAAATGCAATCGAGCTAAAATAAATAGGTTTAAACTTAGCAGCCTTTAGCGATCACTTCGACCACTTTCCTTGACTGGCACATTAAAAAGGGTTACATGTATTTATAATAATAAAGTTAGGTTTCTGAAAAAAATAAAAGTAGAAAAGAACCAATTACAGTTTTTGTTTTAATTAGGCAATATTTAAAGCATGTGGAATGGTAATAAAACAGTGTGATTATATAACAAAATGAAAGAAAAACAACCAACAACACCAAAAACATACATTTATGGTCTTGTCCATTTGTTCTATAATGTTATGCTTCTAAAAGCTATTGTTCTGTAACTGATAAAAGTATCAGGTAGTGTTAAGGACAAAACACCAACTAACAACAATGTATGAAAGATATTAAATACGGTAAATGTAACAATTATTGACACATACAGGTAAACGAACACGAGGGAGATTGAGTAGTGCAGACTTCATTTAAGTCGCCAGCTGTACCAGTAAATACTTAATTCAAACGTGAACAGTGCCTTTATCTAAAAGAGAACGAACAAAGCTGTAAAACTTAAAGGTGAACAATACCGGTAACTTAATTTAAAAGGGAACAATTAACAATGAAGGGAAGGATTAAAATCCATATTGACTTCTTAAAACCCTCCTAGATTTTTTTTTATTTTTTAAAACAAAATTTAAATTCAATAACAAAATTATTATGGTGTGAATTAAAAAAAAAAGAAGTAAATAATAAGTGGCATGTTTAATTTTTACATCTTAACAAAAAAATTGCAGATTTACAAAAAGCCAACTTTTTTTTTAAAACTGCTACTATGTTAAGAAATTAATTATGCACAATACAAATAATAAATTGATTATCATAATTACATAAAATGCTTGACTTAAATAGGAAACATGGAAATGTTTAATATGTAATTAGTTGTGCAACCAAATTTATAAACACTTATTGTTTACTTTAATTACTGAACAGAAACAGTGTGACTTTGTTTCATTTGTATATTTTAAATAATGGTTACCTTGACCCTACTCACCCAATATCCAATAATTAACACGGAGGTCTCCACATAAGGTATATACAGATATAAGTTTTAGCTCAATTGTTGTTCTTATAGTTACTGGGTGGAATCAAGTTACAGTGACCCATTCTTTGACCCTTACCTACTTGTATGCAATCCCAAAGCAGGTCTTGATGTACAGTATCTGGTATAAAGTTTCAAAATAGATCAAATTATTTATTACTGAGTATAAGTATTGGTCAATTTTTAGTAACTGTGACCTTAACCCCTCCCCAAGCATATGCAATCTCAAGCAATGATTTGATTTAAGGTATCAACCAGTACATATGAAGTTTTCATTATAATAGCATAATATATTCTTAAGCTATTGAGGAGATACTATTTTACTGACAGTGACCTTGACTCCACCAACCTCTTATGAAATCCCAAGCAAGCTCATGATATATGTGAAGATTGATTAAATATCTCAATCAGATCCTATAAGATATTGAATAGAAACAATTTTTGGTAATAGTGACCTGGATATCCATACCACAAGTGAGGGTTCAATATTCAATATCTTTATAAAAGTCTCATCATCCTTCTTGTTAAAGTTTGATGCCAGAACCACCTGACCAATCAATGACAACTAATTTATAACCCAAATTTTCATGAAAAATTTGCTTAATAAACAAATATAATGAATCTTAATTAAAAGTGAAGCTCAGTTTTTTAAATGAATAATATTGGTGCTTAAATGTGTGAATTCTAATAACTGGTTTCAAAAATATCATAAAACAATCTTAACTGTTGATCACCCCTTTTAATAAAAACATACCAATTAACAAGGTTTTTATTCTGTTTACATGAATAAATAAAATAATATTGTACAAAGTTTATTCTGATTGCATCGCTTATAAAAATCTGAATCAAATCTCTTGATAGACAATACTTAACTTCCCATATTCATTAAAGATATAAAATATATTAATATATAATTTCATTGCTTGAATACATCTTTTACTTAATACGAGCACAATTCATAAAAAAAAATGTTAAACAATAAAACAAGACATAAGTCCATACAATATGGATACCCNCGATATGGATGCTCCCAGCCAAGCTAGCTCCAGACCAGCCTGCACATTCATCTCTTGTCTCAAAACACCACTTCTGTCAAACAAAAGCTTTTTATGACCAAATTTAACCTTTGACCTCTAAGTGTAACCTTGACCTTAGAGGTAATGAGACGGGTTATACTAGCGACAAACCATCTTATGTTGGTCATTTGTGATAGGTTATTTTTAAATCGCATGATGACAAAGTAAGTCAGGACAAGTAAAATTTGACCTTTGATCCTCACCTTGACTTTTAAGGAAGGGAGACGGGTGTTACACGTGACCTGCTGTCTTCTCCTGGTGGTCATTAGTGGTAAAGATACTTTAAAATGGCATGATGAATGACATAGTTACAGGTTGTAAGGCTGTTTTATGGCCACATTCGACCTCTGAGTTTGACTTTGACCTTTGATGTAGGGTGACGAATTTTACACACAACACATTTTATGAAAGTTTTAATTTGTGCCAAGTTATTTANCATCCCAGATTAGCCTGTGCAGTCCGCACAGGCTTATCAGGGACGACAATTTCCGCTTTTATGGAATTTTTCGTTTACATGATGTCTCTTAGCGAAAATCTAGTTTAGGCGGAAAGTGTTGTCCCAGATTAGCCTGTGCGGACTGCACAGGCTTATCTGGGATGACACTTTACGCACAAGCATTTTGCCCAGTTACCTCAGAACACGCCACAAATATCTCAATCGGATCCTAAGATATTGAGTAGAAACAATTTTTGGTAATAGTGGCTTTGATATCCATACCACAAGTGAGGGTTCGATATTCAATATCTTTATAAAAGTCTCATCATCCTTCTTGTTACAGTTTGATGTCAGAACCACCCGACCAATCAATGATACCTTATTTATAACCAAAATTTTCATGAAAAATTTGCTTAATAAAGAAATATAATGAATCTTAATTAAAAGCGAAGCTCAGTTTTTTAAATGAATAATATTGGTGCTTAAATGTGTGAATTCTAATAACTGGTTTCAAAAATATTATAAAACAATCTGTAACTGTTGAACCACCCCTTTTGATAAAATCATACCAATTAACAAGGTTTTTATTCTGTTTAAATGAATAAATAAAATAATATTGTACAAAGTTTATTCTGATTGCATCGCTTATAAAAATCTGAATCATATAATCTCTTGATAGACAATACTTAAACTTCCCATATTCATTAAAGATATAAAATATATTAATATATAATTTCATTGCTTGAATACGTCTTTTACTTAAAACGAGCACAATTCATAAAACAACCTGTTTAAAAACAATAAAACAAGACATAAGTCCATACGATATGGATGCTCCCAGCCAAGCTAGCTCCAGACCAGCCTGCGCATTCATCTCTTGTCTCAAAAAACCACTTCTGTCAAACAAAAGCTTTTTATGACCAAATTTAACCTTTGACCTCTAAGTGTAACCTTGACCTTATATGTAATAGGTAATGAGATGGGTTTTGTACAAGCGACAATCCATCTAATGGTGGTCATTTGTGGGAAGTTATTTTTAAATCGCATGATGACAAAGTAAGTCGGGACAAGTAAAATTTGACCTTTGATCCTCACCTTGACTTGTAAGGAAGGGAGACGGGTGTTACACGTGACCTGCTGTCTTCTCCTGGTGGTCATTAGTGGTTAAGATACTTTAAAATGGCATGATGAATGACATAGTTACAGGTTGTAAGGCTGTTTTATGGCCACATTCGACCGCTAAGTTTGATTTTGACCTTTGATGTAGGGTGACGAATTTTACACACAACACATTTTATGAAAGTTTTAATTTGTGCCAAGTTATTTAAAATGCATCACTATATGGCAAAGTTATGGCTGAGATGGACATCTTGACAGATGCACTGCACTAACTCCAAAGTGCCTGGTGAGATTTGGCTGGTTATTGAACTTGGCCTACATTTTGCTCAACAATTGCAGAAAGTTTGGTGACAATCAGATGAAAATAGGAAGAGTTAGAAAGTGGAAAACAAAAATTGCAGACATACTGACAAACTGTCGGACAGTGCGGAAACTATATTCCTCCCTTCCAGGGCATAAAAAACAAACAAACAAAACTAATCATTAAACATGTTGAGCTTCGAGAAAATATACTCCACAGTATGTTTATCGTCCTCCATTTCCGTTTCCTCTGTGTGTATTCTGTGCAGACACTCTTTGAGTTCTGAATATCTGTGTCTAGTCTCGGAGTAGTCTGCATTTTCAAGGTACAGTCGCATCAACTTCAGGTGGGTTGATCGATTCTGAAATAGATTTGTTTACGAACTAACACTTCTTCTTAATGATATTGTTTTTAATCATTTAAACACCAATTTAAAAAAAATTAAAGGTTAACAAATGCTTTGTAAGCAATCACCTGTTGTCAATGTTGTCTGAGTAAGCTTAAGCTCTTTTTTAGCTCGGCTGTTTTCGAAGAAAACCGTAAGTATTGTCATAGCCCTCCCGTCTTCCGCGTCGTCCGAAAACTTAAACATTGGCCATAACTTTTTCAATATTGAAGATAGCAACTTAATATTTGGCATGCATGTGTATCTTATGGAGCTGCACATTTTGAGTGGTGAAAGGTCAAGGTCATCCTTCAAGGTCATTTTTTTTTTTTTTTTAAATCAAAACTGCACCCACAGCCGAGCGTTGGCATCCGCTCGATGGTGCTCTTGTTAGATGATGTTTTCACTTATTTCTGTAACCGTAGCAACCATATTTTTTGTACGGAAAAAATACTAGAATATCAGGCAAATTCTGCTAATGGAACCTAGCTTAAATACTTTTTTAGATTTTGCAGGCTCCATATTTTTCAAACAGTTTTTACTTATTGCTGTAACCAAAGCAACCACAAATTTTGTCTTGACAAAAAGTCTGGAAAAACGTGTATATGAAATTTTGTCCCCAAAATGAACGCTCAATATTGAATGCTCTAGCATTGAAAAAGAACGCCATGTAATAAAAATACTTACAGTTGAAACATTTCACAATGTCACAAGCCACCCACCTGGTCTCCGGGTGACAGGTCAATGACGTGCCTCAGTATGATGTCTATGAGGACCTTGGCGTCATTGGTGTACAGGATGCAGGAGGTGGCGCGCAGGCTGTACATGTCCTGTAACATCTTCATCACACTGTTACATGAGCTGGACGCGTCCTCACTCAGCCTCACAGGGTCCTCTGTGACAACAAGACAAAACGAGCCTCGTTTGGGGAAAACTGGGCTCAATGCATGTGCCTAAAGTGTCGTACCAGATTAGCCTGTGCATTCTGCTTATCAGTGACAACACTTTCCGCTTTTTTGGAATTTTTTGTTTAAAAGAAGTATATTCTCAACGAAAACGCAGTCAAGGCAGAAAGTGTTGTCCCTGATTAGCTTCTGCAGACTGTATAGAACATGGACTAAATCATTTATCAGTGAATATGTAACAGCTTGAAGAAAAGTTGTATTTATGTGCCGTATTAGGAAATGTGCAAACCATATTTACTTGTACAAATAATGAGAAATTTTAATTTACAAATACTAAATTTGTTTCTTATTTTAATTTGTAATGAGAAATTTTAATTTACAAATACTAAATTTGTTTCTCATTTTAATGTAACATGTCAACAACGTTCTTGTGTCTTTTAAATGTGTGTTCATATCTTCAATATTTTGTTTAACACAAGTTGTAACTGCTACATCAACGTATTACTGGATATCTTTCATTATTTTCACTGCATACACGTTCAAAATAATCAACGTGACTACACCATTGTCACAAACATGACCAATACAGCATGCCCATGGTAAAGATCAAGGGAAAATTACTCAAGATTCAGTGGACCACTGCGAGTAAAAATTGTGTCCTGCACATGTACACTTAATGATGACGACCATTAACATTCAATCATTTGTTTAATGTAGTAGTTTGCTATCAATACTTATAACATTTTATTTGGCACCCATGTCTATCGCTACGTTCAAGAGCAGATCACTCAGAAATAAGTGGATCATTACATGTGAACATTGTGTGTGGATCATTGCATGTGAACATTGTGTGTGGATCATAACATGTGAACATTGTGTGTGGATCATTACATGTGAACATTGTGTGTGGATCATTGCATGTGAACATTGTGTGTGGCACATCAGCACTTCATGGTGATGACATATTTCATCTTCAATTCAGTTGCTCGAGAAATGTAGTAGTTTGATCTACACACTTATAACAGTTACATTTTATATGCTGCCATGGCTTAGTTAAAGAGTACATAACTCAAGAACAAATGGATCAATGCCCATGAAAACTTTTGTCTGGCAAATCTGCACTTTATGGTGATAGGTTTCAATAAACTCGCTTGAGCAATGTTTTTGTTTGTTTAATATACTAAAAATGTTTAATGCGGGCCGACCCATCGACGGACAACCAACCAATGAAGTGACTCCAATATAACCCCTTCCATAGTTAATTGCAAAATTGAATTCTTTCCAAAGCATACCACATACACCGATTTAAGGTTAAATACAATCTCAATTAAACAGAAGAAGTATTTTCCCCATAAACACTTCCACACATACCATCTCTATTAAACAGCAAAAGTATTTTCTCTGTAAACACTTTCACCGTCTTCTTTTCTTCCATCACCTGCAGAACAAGGTTTTTGCTGGGCATATGAAAATGTAGGTTGAACGCTAGCACGAGATTTACGAGCAGATCGCTGAGCTGGTCTTCATGTTCTACCGATACTGGATTTTCGATGTTGTTGAAAAGAAACTGAACAAACTCTGTGTTCAGATGATCTGAAAAAAGACAACCGTGAACAATTGAATTCTAAATAAATATAAAGGCTCCAGGCTTTAACACATAATTTTTTCATTATGATTTTACTTTTACTGACTTTTTGTCAAACATTTTTGTCATTGGACACGTAAAAGCCGGACTTTTTTCCGAACCCCCCCCCCCCATTAAGACAAAAAAGTGTGTGTTCAATTGCAATTTTTCTTCTATATTTTAGAGGAATAGCACCATTGTGTATTATAAAACTATTCAGTATGAATGAATCAAGTAGCACGTACACCGCGACAAAGTCAATGACATGTTACATTGACCTATATAAGGGCATCTTATACTCATCCATTTTTTTTTCTTCATGTTCATTCTCAATTTAAGTACTTTCATTAACTTCACAGAACCTATTCTTTATGTTTTCATTGAAACACACAGAATGTTAAACAGTTGTTTAGTTTTGTATAACATGTAACAACTTTAAAAAAATTCAGTGCGGCAATAAGAAATGTAATTTCAGTTCCAAATAAACTAAATTCAGTTCCAAATAAACTAACATGTTGCATTAAAAGTGTATTATTCCAGTTATGTATGCTTTCTAAACTTCCAGTAATATTTTTTTCAAACACACTATCAGTATGACCTTTATTGAATTGTTTTTTCTAAAGCTAATTTCAAAGGTAAATTATAGTTTTCATATAATTTTAAAATGTACACAGTATTGAGTAGAAGACTCAATAATTTGAACAGTCAATAAGTACAATAACAGGTATTGAAATATGTTTTCTTCATTTTTTAGAACATATACTGGACAATGTGCAATTATATTGCGTTTAATTTCAGAAAAAAAGTGAGGTAGTTATTCTTTTCACAAGTAAGCGTAAATCAGTCAGTCGGACTGAATTTTTTAACCAATACATAACAAGTTACCATGCAAGCTGGCTGGTACAGGTTCCCCTGTTGAAAATATCATCGACAACAGCAACGCTATATAGCTGCAACGCTGGCAATCTGTAAAACACAAAATATAATTATATAACATTGTATGACAACAGCAGTCTGCACAGGCTTATCAGGGACCACACATACTGCTTTAATGGTATTTTTCATTTAAAAAAAGAGATCTCTTCTTACCAAAAATCTAGTTTAAGAAAAAAGTGTCATCCCTGATTAGCCTGTGAGGATTGCACAGGCTTATCTGGGATGAAACTTTACGCACATGCATTTAGCCCCGTTTGCACAGAGCGCTGCTCTGCAAACAGGAGGTCCTCCGTTTTCATCCAAGCTCAAAGCCTCTGGTAGCTGTCTCAAGATCTCTCTATGACACTAAGTACAAGTTCTTCCCAGAAAACAGACTTATGGGTTTTGCTATAACACCACGACTCAAATAAATATGTTTAACTGTTAAACTAAACAAGCCAGTCTCTTGGAAAAACATGCATTATGTATGTGCGTAAACTTAAGTGCTATTGAAGTCTGCAGAGGCCAATCTGGGACAACACTTTTAACCTAGACAGGATTTTTGTTTAGAAGAGACTTCTCTTGAAAGAAAATTTCCATAAAAAGCCCTGAATCTGGTACAATACTTTACGCACATTTACTAAACCGATTTTTCCCAGAGCGCGACTCAAACAAATATTTTCTGATTTTCAGAAAAGATCAATGATATTTTATATAAAAAGGGAATACTCAGGTCCTCACATAATGACGCCTCATGTGCGGAGGGACCCAATCAACTTTGAAATGCACCCATACCAATAAATGATTAGCAAAACTGGGATTTCAATTGCAAAATAGACCATGGTTAACCCACAGGTGTTGGGCTCATGGCCAAGTCACTAAAACACCATCAACATGTCATAAAACAACATTTTTAAGCACTTTGAAAAAAAATAATTCTGATATAATAAACATTATATATCAGAACAAAATAATTTTGACAGTATTATTCAAAATGTTGTTTTATGGCATATTGATAGTGTTTGAAAATTGTTTAAGTCATTTACTTCANGGGCGTGACTTGGCCACGAGCCCAATACCTGTGGGTTAACTTAAAGTCAACATATGAGCAGCACTCTGGGAAAAGGGGGCGTAATGCATGTGTAAAAAGTATTGTCCCTTATAAGCCTGTGCAGTTTGCATAAGCTTATTAGAGACGACATGTACTGCCTTAACTGGATTTTCACTAACTGCAGAAATTCTTGTCACTGATTTGCCTGTGCAAATCTGGGATGACTCTTTACCCGCATGCATTTAGTACTGTTTTTTCCAGAGCACGGCCCATAAATATAACTGTACCATCAATATTCAGCTGTAGTTCCTTGGCCAGCTCGGTGGTGAGTACAGAACACAGCAGTAAGGTGATCACTGGACCGTGCTTGTCCAGCGTGCACATGGCCCCAAACACTTGTAGCAGCAACAGGCGTAGCTTTAACCGGGTCTCCTGTTAGAGATATTATTGCATAAAAGTGTCCATTTTAAGTGCATTGTAAATGGAAACAAGAGTGCCAAACTGTCACAAGATACGCCCGTTTGAAGGTTTTGGANATGTGAACATTGTGTGTGGATCATTACATGTGAACATTGTGTGTGGATCATTACATGTGAACATTGTGTGTGGATCATTACATGTGAACATTGTGTGTGGATCATTGCATGTGAACATTGTGTTTGGCACATCTGCACTTCATGGTGATGACATATTTCATCATTTAATTCAGTTGCTTGAGAAATGTAGTTTGATCTACATACTTATAACATTTTATATGCTGCCATGGCTTATTTAAAGAGTACATAACTCATGAACAAATGGATCAATGCCCATGAAAACTTTTGTCTCGCAAATCTGCACTTAACGGTGATAGGTTTCAATAAACTCGCTTGAGCAATGTTTTTGTTTGTTTAATATACTTAAAATGTTTAATGCGGGCCAACCCATCGACGGACAACCAACCAATGAAGTGACTCCAATATACCCCCTTCCATAGTTAATTGCAAAATTGAATTCTTTCCAAAGCATACCACATACACCGATTTAAGGTTAAATACAATCTCTATTAAACAGAAGAAGTATTTTCCCCATAAACACTTCCACACATACCATCTCTATTAAACAGCAAAAGTATTTTCTCTGTAAACACTTTCACAGTCTTCTTTTCTTCCATCACCTGCAGAACAAGGTTTTTGCTGGGCATATGAAAATGAAGGTTGAACGCTAGCACGAGATTTACGAGCAGATCGCTGAGCTGATCTTCATGTTCTTCCGATACTGGATTCTCTATGTTGTTGAATAGAAACTGAACAAACTCTGTGTTCAGATGATCTGAAAAAAGACAACCATGAACAAATAAATTCTTAATAAATATAAATGCTCCAGGCTTTAACACGTAATTTTTTCATTATGATATTTCTTTTACTGACTTTTTTTCAAACATTTTTGTCATTGGACACATAAAGGCCCGACTTTTTTCCGAACCCCACCCCCCCCATAAAGACAAAAAAATGTGTGTTCAATTGCAATTTTTCTTCTATATTTGAGAGGAATAGCACCATTGAGTATTATAAACCTATTCAGTATGAATGAAGCAAGGAGCACGAACACCGCGACAAAGTCAATGACATGTTACATTGACCTATATAAGGGCATCTTATACTTATCCGTTTTTTTTTCTTCATGTTCATTCTCAATTTAAGTACTTTCATTAACTTCACAGAACATATTCTTTATGTTTTCATTGAAACACACAGAATGTTAAACAGTTGTTTAGTTATGTATAACATGTAACAACTTTAAAAAATTCAGTGCGGCAATGAGAAATGTAATTTCAGTTCCAAATAAATTAACCTGTTGCATGAAAAGTGTATTATTCCAGTTATGTATGCTTGCTAAACTTCCAGTAATATTTTTTCCAAACACACTACCAGTATGACCTTTATTGAATTGTTTTTTCTAAAGCTAATTTCAAAGGTAAATTATAGTTTTCATATAATTTTAAAATGTACACAGTATTGAGTAGAAGACTCAATAATTGAACAGTCAATAAGTACAATAACAGGTATTGAAATATGTTTTCTTCATTTTTTAGAACATATACTGACAATGTGCAATTATATTGCTTTAATTTCAGAAAAAAAGTGAGGAAGTTATTCTTTTCACAAGTAAGCGTAAATCAGTCAGTCGAACTGAATTTTTAACAAATACATAACAAGTTACCATGCAAGCTGGCTGGTACAGGTTCCCCTGTTGAAAATATCATCGACAACAGCAACGCTACATAGCTGCAACGCTGGCAATCTGAAAAAACACAAATATAAATATATAACATTGTATGACAACAGCAGTCTGCACAGGCTAATCAGGGACGACACCTACTGCTTTAATGGAATTTTTCATTTAAAAAAAGAGATCTCTTCTTACCAAAAATCTAGTTTTGGCAAAAAGTGTCATCCCTGATTAGCCTGTGAAGATTGCACAGGCTTATCTGGGATGATACTTTACGCACATGCATTTAGCCCTGTTTAAACAGAGCGCTGCTCTGCAAACAGGAGGTCCTCCGTTTTGATCCAAGCTCAAAACCTCTGGTAGCTGTCTCAAGATCTCTCTATGACATCAAGCACAAGTTCTTCCCAGAAAACAGACTTATGGGTTTCTCTATAAGACCACGACTTAAATAAATATGTTTTACTGTTAAACTAAACAAGCCCGTCTCTGGGAAAAACAGGCATTATGCATGTGCGTAAAGTGCTATTGAAGTCTGCACAGGCCAATCTGGGACAACATTTTTTACCTAGACAGGATTTTTTTGTTTAGAAGAGACTTCTGTTGACAGAAAAATTCCATAAAAAGCCCTGAATCTGGAACAAACAAATTTTTTCTGATTTTTAGAAAAGATAAATTATATTTTATATAAAAAGGGAATACTCAGGTCCTCACATAATGACGCCTCATGTGCAGAGGGACCCCATCAACTTTGAAATGCACACATTCCAATAAATGATTAGCAAAAATGGGGTTTCAATTGCAAAAAAGACCATAGTTAACCCACAGGTGTTGGGCTCGTGGCCAAGTCACTAAAACACCATCAACATGTCATAAAACAACATTTTTAATCACTTTGAAAAAAATAATTCTGATATAATAAATATTATATATCAGATTTTTTTTTGCCAGTATGATTCAAGATGTTGTTTTATGGCATATTGATAGTGTTTGAAAATTGNGGGGGGGGGGGGGGGGGGGGGGGGGGCGTGACTTGGCCACGCGCCCAATACCTGTGGGTTAATTTAAACTCAACATAAGAGCAGTGCTCTGGGAAAAGCCCCGTAATGCATGTGTAAAAAGTGTTGTCCCTTATAAGCCTGTGAAGTTTGCACAAGCTAATTAGAGACGACACTTCTTGCCTTAACTGGATTTTCACTAGCTGCAGAAATTCTTGTCACTGATTTGCCTGTGCAAATCTAGGATGACTCTACACGCATGCAATTAGTACTGTTTTTCCAGAGCACCACGGCCCATAAATTTGTGTCGTATTCTGAAAAAACTGAGCAAAATGCATGTGCGTAAAGTGTCATCCCAGATTAGCCTGTGCAGTCCGCACAGGCTTATCAGGGACAACACTTTGCGCCTTAACTGGATTTTCGCTAAGAAGAGACATCATTTGAACAAAAAATTCCATAAAAGCGGAAATTGTCAACCCTGATTAGCCTGTGCGGACTGCACAGGCTAATCTGGGATGACAATTTACGAACAAGCATTATGCCCAGTTTTATCAGAACATTACACATATAACTGTACCGTCAATATTGAGCTGAAGTTCCTTGGCAAGCTCTGTGGTGAGTACAGAACACAGCAGTAAGGTGATCACTGGACCGTGCTTGTCCAGCGTGCACATGGCCCCGAACACTTGCAGCAGCAACAGGCGCAGCTTTAACCGGGTCTCCTGTTAGAGATATTGTTGCACAAAAGTTTACATTTTAAGTGCATTGTAAATGGAAAAAAGGAGACTGTTTTTGACAAAAAGAGCATTTAATTAACTTGGTTAAAATTAAGCAAAAATAAAGTATAATGCACCAATAATTATTTTAAGCTCCTCAAAATTATAATTTTTATCCAACTTGTCAATTTAAAGCATAATTAAATAAATACAAAATAATGTCCACTTCTACAACAAAAAGTTTTAACTTCTCTCAAGCTTTTGTGAGGATAAATATCCATTCACCTTAAAACACAAACATTACCACATGTGCTTTGTAAAATCACACACAAAATCCATGTGTTATTTGTACAAAATATATGAAGCCCAAAGTTGAGAATTTCAAATTGGATTGACATTGGTAGAAGTTTTAATAGTTATCCAAATTATCAAAATGAAGACTAACATTGAACTTTCCTGAGTCAAACATAAAATGTATTTTTACTCACCATTTGGTAATATTGCACTAAATGATGAATGTTTTCATAGCTATCTGAGGCCAGCGCCCTGAGAGACACTGAAGGCTTGGCATTCTCCTGAAAATGTAAAAACCATTATGCTTTTAAAGTCACACTGATGATCAAACAATACATCAGTCTTTTTTCAGATGGAAATTTGACTGAAACACTGTGCTTCATGTATTACAAGGGATTTTCCGAGAATTTCCAAAGATACTTATATGAACTGCAACATGCAGAAATGGGTCTTATGTCATATGTGGCCACCGTAGACCAGCTGGCACCTCAGGATCTTCATGTACCTTGTCCGCTATAAACTCATGCACAGTTTTGTTGTCTTGTTAGTGGACAGACTTGCTCCTGACCAGACTGGGGCCATATCATCTACCATTTTTTTTTTAATTGTTTCTTCTTGGAAGGTAAATTATAATCAGCTTCAAAATTTTGCACAACTAGCCTCTATTTGATTTTGCATGTGACAATTACTCAGCTATTTTACGGGATCAGGCATATTGCTCTCAGTTAGTAAAAAGGCAACTTTTTTAGAATGGATGCTTCCTTGTCTTTATTAGGAAACTGAAGCTAAGTTACAAACAAGACTTATACCTCCTCATCATTTTTTTCAGCAATGTTCAGGGGCAAATAATTCAGGAATGTGTATATGATTAAGGATTCAAAAAGTATTTCTCACTTCTACACTTCAAGGTGATGACAAACTTCAAGTTTCAAATACAAGTAAATTGTATGAGAAATTTTGAAGAAGTTCCCTCCACAATCTTATAATATTTTACACAGATTGATGGACCCGCTGACCAACAAACAAACAGACAACCAGTGACTCAAAAGGACCTGCTTTCAAACATTGTTTGCTGGAGTATAAAAACACGCCTCAAATGTAGACATTTACGCAGTTTTTTGTCTAGATTTCAGGAAAGATCCAAGCCTTCCATTTTGGACAACCAAAAATAATCATGATTTGCAAGTTTTAGTTCTGAAGGGCGTGATGGCCTTGATTTATGAGACATGAGGGTATTTTTCTTTTAAATGAAGTCTCTTTTTAGCAAAATCCGGTTTAGGTGGAGAGTATCGCCCCTGATTAGCCTGTGCGGACCGCAAAGGATAATCTCAGACGTCACTTTACGCACATGCATTAAGCAAACAACCTACTGCATACCAGTATAGAGAGCATGTCCAGCAGGCAGGTGGAGATGGTTCCCTCGTCCTCGTGCAGGGCCCAGCTCCTCTGCTGGGAGTCGTCCTTGCACGCAGTCAGCTGAGAGAACAGCTCACACAGGCGCTCGTAGTCAGAGCTGGCCTCCTCTGCAGACATTGCGGCCTTCACTACCGACTGCAAGGGGAGATAGCAGTGTATTACATGAGCCTTGCTCTGGAATTACGGGGTTAAATCCATGTGCGTAAAGTGTCGTTCCAGATTAGCCTGTGCCATCTCCACAGGCTAATCAGGGACGAGACTTTCCCCTTTTATTGTATTTTTTGTTTGCAGAAAGTCTCTTTTTAGCAAAAATCCAGTTTAAGCGTAAAGTGTTATTCCTGATTAGCCTGTGCGACTGCACAGGCTAATGTGAGACGACAATTTACGCACATGCATTTAACCCTGTTTCAACAGATGGAGGCTCACATGTTTTACAAACCACTGTTTTGATGATGTGTAAGTCAAATAACTTGTAGATAACATTTCATGCATTTTCAATGACAAATATTATTTCAAAACCAATTGCATGGCATTATTTTTTGTCATCAACACGTATGTACACAAACTTATGGTTTATAAAAAAATAATGGTGAAATACTAAGTGTTTTTTTTGCTTCAAAAAGCATATTATATATGCAGTATGAAAGGCTCCTTTAAAAGCATATTTCATATAAAACTCATTTGATAAAAATAAGGTATAACATATGAGCTCATGTTAGACCCTATATGAACAATGATTATCAATGACCAGAATAGATCACAGAATGGTGACTAGGACACCGTAATTAAACAATATTTACTTATATTGTGCAATCAAAATTACCTCCTCAGTTGTTTTATAAATCCTGTTGATAACTCCAGCTATTTCGGGAACATGTTCAGAAATCAAACTCAACACAGTTTCAACAGCAACACACGATTTCTTGTAGCTAATACCAGTACTTTTCCTGACTTCCTCAATCAACGTGCTACCAAGGTGACCAGATATCTCTACATTTTCACCCACAGCCCTACCAACTCCACACAATGTTCCATCTGTCTTCAGTTTCGAGGGTGATGGAAAAGGACTTGTAGCGGTGTCAATTGAGTCCACTGCAGATTTCACATTCATGGCCATGTGGTCTTTGACAGTATCTAAGCTTTGACTAGTTGATGCCAACTTGCTGGAAGTACTGATTTTGGTAGTTTGTTCTTTTTGTACATGTTCATTAACACTTGCTGACACATTTGAATTTAAGAGTTTTTCCCCTTCTTGGGTTTTCATTTCATTCTCTCTGGTGGGTGGGGGAGGGGCAGATCTTTTCACGGATGGACGCTTTGGTTGCACAGCTGAAGTTAATCAATAACAAGTATTTAAGAGGTTGAATAAATATTATGCAATATGACAATATGTTTGTTAAAAATGGAAAAACAGATTTTAATAGAGCAGTGCCATTTGTTAAAGTATTGCCTTGATTTTGTGTTCCCAAATTTGAAAAGAGCTAAAACATGTTAACAATGTCAATGTATTTTTCATTCTAAATATCTATAAATGAGTCATTGCTTGTTGAACTAAATGAGCTACAGTACCTATATTTATAACTTAACCATAATTTTTCATTCATTATTCCATTGATTTATTCGTGCTATTTGTTTTGTTTTTTACATCAAATGATCCTTTTGTGTGTGCAGCAAAAATGTATTGTCTACATCCTCACAGCAGGTGATGGGAGATGATGTACTACTTAATGGTGAAAGGTGGACTATAGTATCTTACTCGGAAATAAAGTATTAAAACCTAGGACTAGGCCGTTTTCATACTGTCTTATTCCAGTCAAGACTTCTATCTTAAAGGGACCTGTTCAAAGTTTGATAAATTGACAAAATTGAAAAAAAAAAAAATCAAATTTGCAAAATTTCGTTGTTGTTATGTTTTTTTTTCAAGGAAATAGTAATAATGAACATTTACCATGATCTAAAATATCCATTATATGCATCTTTTGACGATTTAAAAATCTTAAAATTAAAAAGCGTTACAAACTTGAAACGATTAAATAATTTGAAAAGTTATGTTGTTATCGTTTTATTTCGTGACATTACGTGGATTGCTTATATAAAGAATAAAATATGTCACAAGCTATATCAGCATGGATGGCCGAGTGGTTAAAGCGCTAGACTTTTACTCCAAGGGTCAGTGGTTTGAGCCCAGATGTGGATGACTTTTTTTTTTTTTTTAAATTTTATTTTTGTTTTATACTGGAGCTCCTTAGTTCCGATGTTTACATTTTTCAATTTAAATCATTGAATGACAAACTTCAAAACATGCTTAAATCTGTGAACAATTCCCTTTAAGCCGTCTATATGCCAGACAAATACCTCAAAGCAAATTTGTCATTTATATTTGTCACTGATACCAATTATCAATAAAAAGCATAATTATTGCTAAGCAAACAATATATTTGAAATATGATGCTTTATACCTTCTTCATGCCCAGTTTGTGAATTCTGCAATACATTTTGTCTGTGCTCTGTTAATTTTCTAAAACAAGATGGGAGAACAATTCCTATACATATAACTTTGTTGACGTTGATAAAAGTTATTATCAACAATCACCCAATAAATAAAGAAAAACTATTCATAAATAAATATAATGTAACCACAATTCCCATGTAATAATATTGTTAAAAAATGTGTATGCCAATGAAACGTTTCATGCATAAATTAAGTTTATCTAAAATGCATTTAAAACGTTCTTTGAACATTTTATAAATAATATAATCTACATAAATTTGCAGATCACATTCACTATGGATTTATCATCAATCAATAGGTAAGAGTTTTACTACAAGGGTATTTGTAAATCTTGCTAATTTTACAAAACAATATCGTTGTAAAACATCTCCTTAAAAATGCAAAACAAAGTCCTGAACTTTATAGTTAAATATAGTTGTGATTTCATTTACACTAGTACATATCAAATCATGTTAGAATTTTGAAACAATTTATATTCAGTATTATTATCAATCAATGAGCATTTCTTTATTAATCTGATCGATGCAAACGGGTAACAACTCTGTCTAATTACCTTGCGGTTTAATTTCTACTTTATAACTCAAAATGGCTAGCTGTTCATTGTTGGATACAGAACACTCAATCAAAACCTATTCATATGTAGTTATTACCTGAGATTTTCTCTCTGTATATGTGTGTACTGACCACCTTTACTACCAGCTTCATAATGTATCATCTCCAGTGCCCGATCAATGGATTTCAAGATCTCTGCAAGTTCTACCTGCATTGCACAAAACAACAATA
>VMBQ01006062.1:43118-60977 GCA_007657795.1 Dreissena rostriformis | reverse complement strand
TTTCACTGTACGCAGCAGCCTGGCCATTCTATTCAGGGTAAGTTTTTAAAATATGTTTGTCATAAATACAACACTATTATCTGTTAAAAACACCTTTTGTTAACCTCCCTGAACGTTTATATGTCATACGATACATTGATTGCAACAGTTAATGCATTATTTATTTATTTTTTATTTTTTTGTGGGGGGAGGGATGTTTGAAATGACTCAATCACAGATGTCAACAAAGCCAAAGAGTGGTTCCTAAACTCATTATAAATCACTTATTCCAGTTCAAATTAGATTTGAAATCGCCACTTTGTTAAATTATGTTTGTTTTTATATATTCTCATACTTTCCCGTAGCCCTTTGATTTGTGTCTCGCAATAAGATTTTGAGATAATAGTTGACGGAAGTCCAACCATGAGTTTTTTCCCCTTCCATTTGTGTTTGTATGAAAGCGAAGAGTGTGTGCATTTGTTGTACTATATGCATTCATATAAACATATGTCATTTGCCTCTTCTATAAGTAACGCCAGTAATATGTAAAGATGCATGAGACGCTTCAACAAGTATTACACACTTACTTTAATTGTATTAAATTGTATGTCTACTAACAACACACAGTGAAAGGCCTGGGGCAGGATGCCCTTGACCTTCACATACCTATTGACGAGCTAAATACCAGGAGGCCGTTTTATCAACACATCTTAGCGTGATCTTACGTAATATTCGTAGGATTCGATCGGTCGCGTAAGTACCGTATCAGAGAAATCGCAGTTAAGATTTCGTAAGATTTTCGCTTAAAATTGGGTAAAACCACTCTTAAAACGGGTATTAGCGGGTCGTTAATGAAATCGTAAGTGTGGTTTTAAGATTAGATCCGCTAAGATAAGATACATGTATGCTGATAAAACGGCCTCCTGGGGACGAACTCTCACTGTAACATTTAAGCTCAATCTATTGTTTTTTAATATTTTATTTAAAANATTAAAAAAAAAAAAAAGAACAAAAAATAAACGCATAGAAGACAATCCGAACATTAGATATCGGCCTTAAAAAAAGATTGTATCGTAAAGGAAAAATTGTGAACGCATATTATTTTATAAACCATGAAGGTTAACTTTGAATTGAATGGTTTATTTTAAGGGTGATTTGATAGACTTTCGTCGAAACAGTGATTTGGTGTCCTTTTTATTACACGACCATTTCGTGGGATCAAATGTCGAGTCGTAGAGCTCCGTTACGAGCGGATCGTCCTCGGTCGCGTTTTTCATGTCCTCCATCATGCATTCGAGTTCCGCGAGCCGCTGACTCAGCGACCTCTGGCGGCTGTTCACGACGGGCGTCGGGGGCTCCGGGGTGCGCGAGCGCCTGCTTGGCGTCGAGACGAGTTCTCTCTCGATCGTGTTCCTCTTTAGAATCGACGGAAAGTGCGTCTCGTAGAATAGGAACGTTTCCATCGGGTTATTTAACGATATGGCCTTCAAGTCTATTGTTTTGGTAAGCGCTTTAAATAGATCTTCGTTTTCTCTTAAAGGAATCGCTCTGCCAAGAACTGGGCGACGGAAGAGAAACGTAAGCATGGGTTCCCGTCGACGCAATCCGGGAGGCGGCGCATTGTTTTTGATCAAAGAGTTGACAGGCATTTTACCCGTCGGAGATTTTAATAGGCTGCTAGGAGGAGAATGAGTAAAGGAGCAAAAGTGCCTGCTGGCTAGTGCTAACAACGAATAATACTTCAACAGCATTTGCCTTGTAACCGCGACCCCGAAACAGCCGTCACGTATCCGCGAATCCAACGTGACCACCATCAGCGAATTTCGCCAGGGATCACATGTGTTTCTGTTTGAACTGGCAGACGGAATTTCTTGGAACGTCATAAGAGGCGTCGCGTTGAGGTACGCTTTCCTTGTGGGCACGTGTCTGGAGAAGCTGGGAGCGCGACGTCGCATGTATACGGGGGAATAAGTGCTGCAACATGCTGCCACTTTGTCCCGAGCTGACCGAGCTGAAATTAAAAAAACGTGATTTACCGGTACTCTTGCAAATAAAGTAAAAGGCAACTATTTATCATAGTGATTCATCTTCGCGTTACTACCGGGTATATTTGATAATGTATTTGTATAATAATTATATATTCATTTTATATCGGTTTTTATAAACACTTATTAAAGGCGCAAATATCGGAAGGATGGGTATATTAAAGCAGTTTATTAATCATTTATTAATCATTCAGTAATGGTAATGTTTAGGTTTCAATGTATTTCCGAATGTTACCCGAATTTAAAACGCTAAGTAGATTGCATAAATTGACAGTATATCTAGAAGATTTCAAAATGTTGAGCCGAGCATGGAAATGCATCACAAAGGACCTGGTAACACGTATAATTTATTTAATGATCACAAAACATCTAGATCTCTGTAATGAGTGTAATTTTACGCATCAAATGATCTGTTGGATAGAAGCACGCAACAAAAACCTGACTGTTAAACGTGTCGATAGGTAAACATATTCGTATGTTTTCTAATTGTATTTGTGTATCATACGTGACAGATTTATTCAGGTTATATAAAACTGCACCCAGCATCCCTGTTGCAATATTTTCACGATTGCTAAGAGATTATACATGAATGCATTAGTTCGTCGGCGACAAGTTTTATGTTTGTCAATCTCTTACACAGTGATCTCCCTTTTGGAAAAGAAGTTACTATAACAGGAGTGGTACTCGAAAAAGGGAGAAACTACTTCAAGGATTTTGTATTTCTGTGCGTCAGTAAAACATTGCTGATATGAGGTGCCTTTAAAATACGCATCATGACACAAATCGAGACAATTAATGAAGATTTTCGAGACTCCCGACATAAGTTCGAATCGCCAGAATTTGATATGATATTGTTGCTTTAATTGGTCGTTGTCGGCTCAGGTACTACTTAAAACTACCCCTGTACTCTAAAGTATACTACAATGTGCCTCAGGCACGGAAAAAAACGATTTAAGGCACCCGGCTATTCCCCGGTTTATTTTGTGTGTATATTTCTGTAGCCCGGGTACGATTGTAGTATAGTTAAAATTACCCGCGGTACTTTTAAGTAGTACCTGAGTCGAAAATTACCAATCGTGGTTGTCTCAATTGGTCGTTGTCGGCTCAAGTACTACTTTAAAGTACTAAGGTAATCATAAGTATTATGCGATGTATCCCGGGTACGGAAACAACGCTTAAAGGCACCCGGTCATACCCCGGGTTAATTTTTGTATATTTTCCGTACCCCGTGTACTTCATAGTATATTGGGAACGTTTAAGTAGTACCTAAGCCGACAGTGACCAATCGAGCGACATTGTTTAGTTTTTCCTGTTAAGACCACGTTGTCCAACTGCTAAAGCAGATTATATGCCTCATCAAAAACACTATCACTAAATGTATTGTCATTATTTTAATGACAATAAAACATTGTTCTCATACACTGGACCAGGGTTTTGCTATGGCACACGAACCAGGCCCGCAGTTGGGTCACTTACCTAAATTAGCATCTTTGGTAAAGTACGTGTTTTGGCTTATATTCGATAAATACAACAATCGTGTCATCGGTATATCATTTTCATTTTCCATTTCTCGATTCCAATTACTAATAGCAACGTGACGTCACCACGTCCTTGTTTTATTTATGACGTCATTAAACGTCACATGTCTATTAATTATGTTTTGATTGAGATAGCTAGGTGCGAACGGAATATGTACAATTGACGTTTGGTATGAACGTAATGTACTTACTATAAATACTCCAGAGACATCATTAGTTATCGCGTATACATATCCGATTTACAAAATAACATTGTTGCAAAGATCACGATGCGCTGTAAACGCTTTCAGCTAGAAAAAAAACCAACGTTGACGAACAGTTAAGTGGTATTTTTGCACGCGGATAAATGTGTTGTATTCTGACAAAACTGGGCATATTGCATGTGCGTAAATTGTCATCCCAGATAAGCTTGTGCGGTCCGCAAAGGCTAATCAGGGACGAAAATTTCCGCTTTTATGAAATTTTTCGTTTAAATAATGTCTCTCCTTACCGAAAATCCAGTTTAGGCGGAAAGTGTCGTCCCGGATTAGCCTGTGCGGACTGCACAGGCTAATCTGGGACGACACTTTACGCACATGCATTTTGTCCAGTTTTCTAAGAACGCGACACAAATGATAAAACCGTGCAATTATTGTATTGTCATATGATGAGAGGTCGCGCGTTTTCATTACGATTTGATCAGAGGAAGAAACCGCGATAAAAAGATACGCAATATTAGAAAAAAATACCTCGCTGGGCTAAAATTCGTGAACCAATAAATATCGGTTACCCATTTAAATAGATGTCCAAAGTAGGCCTAACCAAGGTCAGAGTGACATTTGGGTTATTAAGAACTGTGCATACGCAATACTTTTGCATGTACCAAAGTTTTCTTTAAGCATCAATATTCCAAAACCACAACATTCTCGGCGATCATATTAATGTTAACTATACACGAATAGATTTTTTCTAATTAACCGCGATACAAAAATATAAACAATGTTTGTCATACATGGGGGGAATTTACCCAAACAGGAAAGTAATGTCACACGTTCTTCCTATAAAACTTTTTTAAAGTTTAGTATATCTCAATACTCACGTTGATATGTATATCAATCCCATATAATAGCCTTGAGTTTCTTTTTCTCCATAATGTGTGAACCGCAGTCTTGAAACCCTATACGCAATATAATCTATAAACTGTACTATATTGCGGTTGGGTAATAACATTTTGGATAATGACACCAACTGGTTCATATTTGAAAATGTTCAAAGATTTATTAAGACGACAAAACGTTTTTCATAATGTTGTTGTAGCACATAGTTTTTGTATCTTGCTGGACAAGACTAGCATTAGTATGTACTGTATGTAAAAGAGTCTTATTTGCAATTCTTTTCACATCATGATTTTTGCTATTGTTTTACTTGTGCATTATTTTTTTCTTATGACAAATATACTTTTGACTTAATAACATAGAGCTTTACAAAATCACGTTATCGTCACTAATACATAATGTTTATATCAAAACTTGGCAAGACCACTAATAAAAACCTATTTTTTTAACACATTACCAAACTTCTCACTTCTTTTTCACTTAGCCTTGATATCGTCAAGGTAGACATTGTGACCAAGTTGTATCATCATTGAGTAAATGATAAGGCCTAAAGAGCTGTAACAAGCGTTAAGTTAACTACGCACCGTACTTTGCCAAACATAATGTGATCACCCTTGAGCTAAAACATTACCGTTTTATTTCATGCATCATGCATGACAAATCGACTATAGACAATATAATAATTTGAGAAACTATAGGTAATGTTTGATAAAAACATGTATGATTATTAATAGACTTTTGAGGTGATTTTAACTTTTCGAATTGATGACTGTGTTTTTTTTCCAAACATATCTATATTACAATATTAAATTCATATACTAGTTACTTTTTTTAATGTCTACCGGTGTAACTTTTGTGGTTCAATATTTCATGTGATGTTTTTTTTTTAACGGCGGACCTATCTAAATACCATAAACATTAAAAAAAACAACGAATGTGTTCTTAGCACTTTTATTACTTGGTACAATATCATATTAAGAAAGCAAAATTGGTTACATAAATAACTTCATGCAAAACAGAAAAAGACATTGTTATCAGACAAAGTGTTTATGTTTAAGAAGAAACTAAGTTGAGCAGTTAATATTTCAGTTGAAGTAACCAATTTGTACATTTTATCAAAATAATGCTGCAAATTCTTATGTAATTAAGTAAAGTGCCAATATGTGATTGTTTTAATTGTTTTTCAAAGAAACAAAGATCATGACTAGTGAAATTTCTATTCTGTCAATACACACTACAAATACACAAAACATTATCAAAATAATATTGTTACTTCGAACAAAAATTCTTTGGTACTAAAAAAGTGGTCAACTAGTCTTATTTAACAAAACCAAAAATGTACCGTAATACAACATCAATGTTTAAAGTACATGGATAATAAGCAACACCGTTTTATTGGTCCCTCATGGCATTAAACTACTCATTAGCTTGTTCATGCACTCTTTTGGTCCATTTTTTAACATTTTTGAAGAATGAAAATTCTGCAGAATCAGGGGACACATAGTACCTAATTAACATTCAACAAACAAAAACATTTACAAAATCAGCACTCCTCTATGCTTCCACTCCATCTGGAGATATGAGATGGTTTATTGTCTCCCAATCAATTTTGCAAGCACTTTACTTTTTCCAATTAAACAGTGCAATGTCAAGCTCTTAAATCCAAACAAAACACACATTTTATAACTAGAATACAAAATGCACCAAAATTTAAATTAACAGGCTCAAAAATACAAACAAATACTTGGCAAAACGTGCGTAAAATTATAACAACTGGTAAGTTGTCATTTTTTTGTAAGACTTACAGCAAAAAAAAAGTTCATTTATAAACATGTTTACCTTTCTTTCCTTGTGCAATTTAATGTTTATGCGTTGTGTTTTTAGCTCTGGTATTTAAATAATACCATGATTAACAGATAATTACCGATACACAGTTACATGGTTGCTATGTTGTTACAACAGTACTACAAACATACAATGTACAGATCTGGTCCCCAATTTGTTAAAATTTCTTACAAGTATGTTTTATAAAATATATATATATATAAACAGATTGTTCTCAAATTTGTTAATTTGAAAACATTATGTCTACATATAATATTCAAAAGAATGAACATTGTATAGTTCTGGCTGACAATAGTCTTTGAGACGATATTGAGCTCATGTTTACATTATTGATTAAATACATTTCTCGTAATAAAAATACCTTTTGAACTTATGAAGTATGACTCTAGTTGGCTTAAGACAATTTCAAGTAACTGGACCCTGCAAAAGAAGAAAAAGACTACTACTAAGACGATGACGCCGCCCCCGCCGATGTCACATGATCAGTCATACTTGCTGGCGCACTTGCTGACGATGGCCGCCCACTCCAGGTCCTCTATGCTGTTACACTGCAGGTTCACCGCTATGCCCTCCATCTTGGACTGAAGCTGTTTCTTACTGGACGTGTACAGCATTTTGTCCTTGATTTTCACCATTGCATCATCCACCCTGAAGTAACAGATGTTCAGCATAAGTACAAAAGATGAAGTTTTTTTTTTACAGATAGAAGGGTGTTTCTATTAAACACTTTGAAATATGACCTATACCCTGGAAAATGGGGAAGTCAGTGTCAATTTTAAAAGAACAAGCACATTCATTGAATTAATATTCCCCGCCAAATACATTTTGTTAAATGGATGGGTGCCAATTGGAAGGGACAGACGTACATATAACACCAATTCTATATCTCCCCGACAAAGGTGGGCGATAATATGGGGGAAATTAATAAATTTTGAGAAGTAAAATATGCAATTGTTTGTGAACATTTTGCCAAATGAGCCAAATACTAGTATTAACCAGAAATCGGTCACAAAAATGACTAACATGCCCACATCACTCTGTAAGCTATATTTAAGGGAAAATAACCCTGGAATGTGACGGTCATTGGGGATTTAAAAAACGTGTAATACACGTTTACAATTCATGGTAATGATCTATTTGAAATTTCAATTTATTTGCTTGAGTAATCATGAGAAACTATTTTGCTCAACAAAGTTACAACTTATAATGCTACTGCAACAAAATAGCACAATGTAACTTGTGCTTTTCTGGAATCTAATCAAACTTCAAACAAAAGCATGATTAAAGAGAGTATGCACGATTTTGTCAAATATTTATGAATTTATATAAAATGTGTTAAAACTTACTATACATATATTTCAATATAAATTAAAATAAAAGTTAAGAAGAACATGTTTCGAAAAAAGCGGAATAAGCCAGATATTTAAATCTGAAATCGAAAATGTCTTCAAGTCGAATTCCCCAGCATTTATATCATGCATGTACAATGTGAATCTAAATTTAGTTTTACTTTGAGTGCAGAATCATTCATACGACACAAAGACACAATTTTGTTTCCTTACAATACAAGCAAAAGTGTTGGCATCGGCTTTAACCAGCGCTAACTTGTCTTTGCTGCATTTTATGAAATCCGTCTTCAATGTATAATTTTCTTGCCTATTTTGTGTTATTGTTACATATTTTTATCAATATATTACAATTTAACACATATAAAAATTGTGCATACTCACTTTAAAACTCGCTCTCAGATTAAGCTTGGTCAAAAACATCCCAGTGCCGGGCTTATGCTTACTTTAATCACTACTTTGTAATGTGTACCCAAAGTAAAAGCAGATCGGCTACACATTAAGGTCATTCAGCTGTAAAAGTATGAGCAAATTTCCGCACAGTAGTAAAAGAGGAGCAGAGGTAACAAACTTCGAGACATACGGAGAGACAAGTGCAACTCTAAAAAATCATCTTGACCCATGTTTATCAACCCATTCTTAGACTTAAGAATAAATAATAAAATTTAAGATATGCAACAATTTAAGGTGAAAGAACTTAACACTTAAACCAGATTCAAAACTTAGTAGAGATAATGCAACCTTAATTTCATTGTTTGCCCGAGGTTTATTGATACAATGCATTACAAAAATGCAGTTAGCATTACATTTGGTAAAATTTAAACCAATTACAAGGAAGACAAATGCTGTAACACTTATTTAGAAAAAGTACATGCATTAGTAGTTTCCCTTGTTTGAACAATACACTTCATGGTATATTAAACAAGGTTTTTCTATGATTTGACCTAGTGACCTAGTTTCTGATCCCAGATGACCCAAATACAATCCCAATCCAGATTTTATCAAGATAAACATTCTGACCAAATTTCATAAAGATTGGATGAAAACTGTGACATCTATTGTCTTCACAAGGTTTTTCTATTATTTGTCCTAGTGACCTAGTTTTTGACCCCAGATGACCCAAATACAATCCCAACCCAGATTTCATCAAGATAAACATTCTGACCAAATTTCATGAAGATTGGATGAAAACTGTGACCTCTACTGTCTACACAAACAAATTGTTGACAGACTGACGCACGCACGCACGCCGGACATCACACAATCACATAAGCTCACCATGACACTTCGTGACAGGTGAGCTAAAAAGCTATGTAGTTGGAGGTGGTTAATGCAAAGTTTTACACAAAATTGAAGCAAGTATAACAAGTGATGTGTTTGTGAAACACTATGTCCCCTTTTGAGCGATTTTGACCCATACATTTGACCTTTGACCTTGAAGGATGACCTTGACCTTTCCCCACTCAAAATGTGCAGCTCCATGAGATACACATGCATGCCAAATATGAAGTTGCTATCTTCTATATTGCAAAAGTTATGGCCAATGTTAAAGTTTGTGCAAACAAACAAACAAATAGACAAAATGGACAAAAACAATATGTCCCCCAGTATAGACTGGGGGACATAAACATATCAATTTGAAGAATATTCTTTATTCTTAGTTTTTGTCTAAGAGTAAGAATTGCTTGGCCCTAGACTAAGTTACCAAGTGATCAGGCAGAGTTTGGAGGTCTTGTTCTTGTCATAGAAGCAGTCAAAGAGTGCGTATCTGCCCTGCTTTTTCTCTGCAGCCTCCTGTAGCTTTTTGCATAGGACTTCATGGCTGGTGTCGTCATCTAGAAAAATATTTTATAAAGGCTTTTTTTTAAAAATATGTTTAATAGCAAGCTTTTTTCCTTCTTAGAGAAATACCTTTTTTCACAAATTTGAGCAGTTTGCGACTCAAATATTCACAATTTAAAGAAGTTCGTGACTCAAATTTTCACAATTTAAAAAAGTTTGTGACTCATTTTTTCACAATTTTGAATAGTTCGTTACTTATCTTTTCACAATTAAGAACAGTTTGCGACTCATTTTTTTCATAAAATGAGGGGGGAGGAGGGGAAAGGCTGCTTCACAAAGATGGGAAAAAAAGCCCTGAATAGGGTCATTTCAGTTTCAAATGAGTAGGTGCCAGGGTGACAGTCAAATATGGTTTTTTGGTCCACACTCAAACCAAATCTTCAAAAATATGGTAAACTCTAATCATTATTTCAATGATGAATCAGGTAACAAACTCTTCTTGTATTCTCTCTTACAAGTTTGGGCTTGTAAAAATTATTTCTGGCTAGCAAAATTTGTAATAATTCACTACAGCAATTAAAGGAACACTGAGTGCCTTGCTCCCAGGGCGGCCATGTTTTTAAACAGGCCGGAGCGATTTAAGAATTATGCCGAGATATAAATAGGACAAGGTTCTGAGCAATTTTAAAGAAGATTGGGATATAAAAGTTATCTCTAGAGTACCGGTATTCACAAGGTTTTACTATAGCCATATATGGAAAACTGTTCCTCTCTCTGGCTGTCATGTTTTTAAAGGGACCAGAACCACTTTTGAACTCGGCTGAGGTATCATTGGGAAAATGTTTTGGCTGAGTTTCAATCATGAAGATTGGAAAAAAAATTAAGCCTCTGAGGAGACTATAGTATTCACGAGATTTTTCTTAAATTTGATCTATTGAAAACATTAGACGGGCCTTAAAAGTGAAGAATACCTTAAGATTATGGATGGGAGCAAATCCTGAAATCATATTGGAATTTTCGTTTTTTCTTATTCAACTATATTCAAATATTCTATTTATGAACCCCTAAATCCAAATTCTGATCTTTTGAACGTCTGAAAAATAGTTAAGGTCTTTTTCAAAAGTAAAACAAAAATCACTATTGAAATTTGAATGTATATTCTATGCTTCTTTGAAGAAGTGGGACAACACTGTCATAATCTCAAAACAATTTTAATGTTTTCATAAGGTATGTCTTATAATCATCACTTGAAGTTGAAGTCTGATTTGTCATTATTAGCTCATCTCATTAATTAAGGGCTTATGGTGGGCAGTTGTAGTCATTGGTTGTCCATTGTCATTATTCACATCAACAATTAGTTTACCGGTAGATTTGTTCAAAAAGCACCTTTTGCTTCAACAAAACAAAGTTTCAGTTAGGCAATAACTAGGTCAAAAGCATTCGAAAGTTTGATCACCTAGTCAAATAATGATTTTCACACCTATTTTGACAAAACTCCTCTAAGTTTGTTAAATCATAATAAATCAAACTAAAGCAACTTATGGCCGATAATTTGCCATTAATTTCACTAATAGAAGAGGTTAATAAAACACAAAAAACCTGGGCCTACATTTCTGAATATTTTTCAGACCGTTGCCATACTATTTTTAAAGCCTAGGTCAGGACTCACCTTTTGGCCCCTTCTCATCGATGATGATCTGGTCTCCTTTTTCGTTGATTTTCAAGATGACATAGCTGTGCAAGTGCTTGTCCTTCATATCACGGAATGTGTTGATGGCATCCTCGGATATTTGAACTCCTGACGACTGTAAACCATGGATGACATTGAATATAAGCCTTGCTCTTTGAAAAGGGGGTTTAATGCATGTGTGTAAAGTGTCATCCCAGATAAGCCTGTGCATTCTGCACAGGCTAATCAGGGACGACACTTTCCGCTTTAACAGGATTTTTGCTAAGAAGAGACTTTCTTTAAACATCAAATATAAAAGCAGAAAGTGTTGTCCCTGATTAGCCTGTGCGGTCCCTGATAAGCCTGTGCGGACTGCACAGATTATCTGGGAAGACACTTTACGCAAATGCATTTGACCTCCTTTTCACAGAGCGAAGCGCAAATAATCATGGGAAACAAAAAGATTGCCATTAAAGGGAGACTGTACGATTTTGTCAAATATTTATGAATTTATATAAAATGTGTAAAAAAACTTGTTACACATACATGTACAATTTCAATATAAATGAAAATAAAAGTTAAGAAGAACATGTGTCGAAAATAGCGAAATAAGCCAGATATTAAATTCTGAAATCGAAAAAGGCTTCCAGCCGAATTCGCCAGACTTTCCCTGTCTGCATTCCAAGGTCGCGTGATAATTGGCGCGAATTGAGTACATCGCAGTTCATGCATTAGAGTGGTCGAATGCTACATGTTGTAAACCTGCGTTATCACTAATGTAAACAGGGTTCCAGGAAATTGGTGTTAAACGTCAAGTTAAAGCGGCTTGTTTGTTTATTGCAGTTTTTATTGATTATTTATAGGAACTACAGCGATAGCGATTTTATTAATTAGTTATTATTGGGCAATTTAATTTTATTTGTTTCCGTGTAGTAGACTTATTGCCATTTTTATTTTGGTGTATAATTCAATTAGTTAATAGTTATTAGAATGAGTCGCGTAGTGAGTAGAAATCGCTCACCGGGTCTACAATTAATTCGGGTGAACTTCGACCCACCCCAAGCCCTTAGAGAAATTTATGGTGTGGGACCCAAATTGGCGCTGGCCATTGTCGAGCTCAGGGAGAGCGTGGGGAATCTGGACGTTAGAACCCTAGAGGTCGTGATAAGACGACCGTTGAGTAACAGCGAGATGGATTTCCTGGATTTTTCTGAAAATCTGAGGCTAGTCGATGAGGCCCTAGCCAGTGAAGGTGAGTATGTATATGTAAACACACCATACCATTCTCAGGAACACGAGGCCCATGAAAGGGTAAAGGCCGAGCTGGCCGCCCAGATATCCGTCTTGAGGGCGGATATCACGGCTCGCTGGGTAGAGCTCCAGGTAAGGTGGCTAGAAGAAATCTTCCGTGACATTGGTGTGTGCACCGACGAGAGCAATGAAGGAGGCAATGGAGAGACTGGCGGCGTCCGTCATGCAGTTCCGTTGGCACTGCCAACAATGCAATAAGTCGTCAGTGACATTGGTGTGTTCACCAACGAGAGCAATGAAGGAGGCAACAGTGTGACTGGCGGCGTCCATCATGCAGTTCCGTTGGCGCTGCCGACAGTGCAAAAAGTCGTCCATGACATTGGTGTGTTCACCGACGAGAGCAATCAAGGAGGCAACAGAGAGACTAGCGGCGTCGGTGATTCAGTTCCATTGGCGCTGCCAACAGTGCAAGTAGTCGTCAGTGACATTGGTGTGTGCACCGACGAGAGCATTGACGGAGGCACCCAGAACCGGGGTTACAACGACCAACGCCAGGTTAGGTATCCTGAGGGTGCAGGTGGTGGCGGTCCACGTGGGCATCGGAACCAACATGCCTACGCAAGGGGATCTGGTTCAAAAGCTAACAATGGGAGCGCTGGGAACAGGCGAGACAGTGGATACCAAAGTTTGAGTTTCCACCCCGAGGGATCGAAGCGAGGCAGATATGGTTCCAATTGGTGCGAGTATCCTAAAGTATCGAGGTGGGACACATCGTGTTCTAATAGCGGTGCTTGTCTTGAAAACCTAGTCTGTGGACCACAATGAGGTGATGCCGCTGTCAGTGACCGAGGCGGCTGATAAGGAAGTAAGAAAAATGGCCAGACCGACCACCGGACATGTGGCTCCGGCTGGTGTCACCGCGGCAGACCACCGGAACAGTGCGTCCAGTTGTGGTGTCACCGCGGCAGACTGCCGCAACAGTGCGTCCGTTTATTGTGTCACCGCGGCAGACCACCGGAACAGTGAGTCCGGTTGTGGTGTCACCGCGGCAGACCGTCGGTACAGGACGTCCAGTTATGGCATCACCCCAGAAGACCGACGGAACAGTGCGTGCGGTTACTGAGTCTCCACTTGTAGCAGCTGGAAGAATGCATTCGGATATGAAATAACCCCAGTTGGTCATCGAAGACCTTTCAGGCGTGGGTCTGAAGGTTGGCGACCCCCTAGTTCTTGCCATTGGGAGCGGTCCCAGCGCTGGAAATTATGGAAATATCTCAGGTATAAAGGTGCAAGCACAAGAGATTTGCTGGCGGCCAGAGGTGCAAACGCCCAGAGAATATGTACCGCCTCAATTGGTAAAGGGGTGGGGAGGGTACAATAGTTTTTCTGTTTTATGTTTTATAGGGTTTTCTGATTTTGATTTTATGTTTTTTATAAGTTTTGTTTTGTTTCTTTTCAAACCCCCCCAACTGAAACAAATTGTTCTATAGGGTCTATTTAATCCACCTCAGGAAAATAAACTAAACTGCTAGTCTATCAAGGCTTATTCTAACAGGTTTTTAAATGTCAAACATCTATTCATGAAATCAATTTGCTGCAGTATAAACAAGAGCATGGTAAAATTAATGCTTTTTCAACTGAGTGTTATTAATGTAAACAATCTGGCAACACAATACTTTCATAAACTTCATGGTTAAAGGCTAATCAACAATTTCCCTTCAAGGCTGGATATTGAAATATGGGTTGGAGTTGTCGCCCCGTAAACATTATTGAAATACATGTAGTAATACTAGACATTTTATTTTTTATTTTTTATTAATATTTTAACTTCAATATTCATACTCGTACTGTGATTGATAGTGCATTTTTACATGCGTGCAGTGCATTTGATGTCGGCATAGTACATCTCTCGTCTCGCTGAATACTGAGGAGTAGTTGGGGGCATGGCGAAAGCTGTATGATTCATTTAATACGTTTTTTGTTAGATTGTGTTGCCTGGCTGCTGGTCCTCATTTTCTATGTCTTGAGTTTATTCCATGTCTCTTTTCCTTGACATTATATTGAGTTCTTTTTAAAGGGGCACTCACTGCCATTAATCCATTAAATTGTCCGTTCAGAGTTTAGAATAATCATCATCAATAATAGATCATCATGCATCTGTTAAGCTTATTGAATTTGCTTTTAGAAAAATCTGAATGTGCAGTTTGACGAGGATGTTTATAATTACTTGTACTTACTTGTGATTTTATTATGGATTTACAGTGGATCATGCAGTTCACAGTCTTGTGCCGAGAGCGTAGGCCTTCTCATGTGGGCTGCAAAGCAGGTGCGTGTCAGTAGTTGTAAGGTGGGTGCTCCTGTCTGTTTATTGTGTGGATAAGCAAGGGGCAGGAGTTACCTGACTTTGTTTTTTAGAATATTGAGAATCATGAGCTTTGATGCATGATAATGGCACCTGGATTGAGAAGCATATTTATACACTCGAGTTAAGAGTCATATCGAGATACATCAGTTTAACTTTAGAGGCATATTGAGACACCTGAGTTGATGATGCATTCTTTTTGTTTGCACGTGCTGTATGTGTTGGGTATAGACTTCCGTGCTATTTACAGGAAAGATGGTCTTGAGGTGACATTTCGCTGGATAGTTAACATCTGTTCTCGCTTATTGCATTAATCATTTTATTTCAGGCCAAGGGGGGCACTGACATGTCATAGAGAGGACTTAACTTTAGTTGTGGTGGGCAAGCAGTTTTATATTTAAGGTGGTCGGACGAAAGCTTTGGGGAGCCAGGTCAAGGTCACAGTAACTGCTAGATCGCTGAGGTCCATGAGTAGGTTGCATGGCGTAGGCGCCCCCGTGCTTACAAAAGAGGCATTGGTCCGAGAGAAGGTGTTATAAACTTCCTCGGGTGTTGCGGGACGGCTTGGACGCAGAGGTCTGAGAGTACGTCCCGTGCTTACGCAAGGGGCACTGGTTGATGTACGTCTGCGGTGGCAAGACTCCCTCCAAGTGGGGCGTGATCCCAAAATGAGAAAAGTGGGCGGAGTGTTGTGCCCGTGCCCGGCCCGTAAAACACGCACCTGTCGTGTGATAGGGAACCAGCGTGTAGCTGGATTGGAACACGCGTTATGACGCTCTCTCTTGCACTGGATGCGAACGTGAGTGCATGTGTTTACCCTGAGGTAAGTATTTCCAGGAGGATAAGTGTAAACGTTGCCCTGAGGTATTTCCAGGAGGATTAGCCTGTGACTACATGTGAGCCTGTGCTTGTTGCTCTGAGGTGAGTATTTCCAGGAGGATTAGCCTGTGACTTTGAACCTGTGTATGTGAGCCTGTGACGGTAAGTATTAGCCTGTGACTGTGTGCCTTTCATTGGAGGATTAGTGGCGTGTAGCCGTCGATTGCCGACGAGTGTTTCCCTCGCAGTGTGTACTGCCGAGGACGACTTGTGCCATTCTGACGAGTTTCCAGTCGATGACCCGGTGAGTGCATTATTAGTTAGTATCATTACTAGTAGTTGCTGTTGTTGTAGACAAAACCTGCGAACAGCTAACCGACAGAAACATTACATTGCTGACACAGTCGGAAAAGCTAAAAAACGCGACACCACGGGTCCAAACTTAAACAAAAAACATTGGACGAGTGGAAGGGACAATTCCTGTGGTAAATCGTTGTAAAGATTGAAGGGGAGATCCGTTTGAATTGTGAAATATGTAAAAATTCTTCGAAGGCATGCAATCTAAGCACATTTGGGCATATGAAGGTATTTAAAAACAAACCCATGGTCATATCAAAATTAGCGTGTACCCATTATTATTTATTTTTAGGTCATTTAGAAAAGTTAAGAATTATTTTCCAAAACTCAGTATGCTATAGCCTGGTTGACTCGTGGGTAATTTCCATAAAGATGTTACATCACACATATTTTATAAATATATGACCATGAATCATTATGAAAATAATTCTTAACATTTCTTCTTTAAGATTTGTTGCTTTTTTCCAAATGTTTATCGTCTTTTGACATCAAAATAAATCGATTTTGTTGACATGGTCAAACTGCCATCTTGAAAACAGGCTTCATGTAAAACCGTGGTTTCTGATTGGCTGCCAGAATTTCAAGATTTGCATACTATAAATAGCCTTTAAACTGACATTGCAGGGAAGGTTAATTTCTTGTGAAAACATGCCAACAGACGATGTAGTGCATACATTCCCAAAAGTGTCGGACAGTCGGACCTGACCGACGTTTTACAGGCAGGTCCGATTGAAAATGCCATGTTGCCGGTCCGAATGTCCGGAAATAATTCAAGACGAAAAGTTGATTTTGTTTATAGAATTAATTCAAGTTCGCTCTAATTTGAGAATGAATATTCGTTCCTCGGCATTCCGGACATTTGCGCTCGGTAACGATTTCGTCCGGTCTTTTATTTATCGATGTCTAATTAGTTAGCGGCTGTCACAGACATGAACGGTAACTGACGAAACCTTTTCGCTACTTTCCGAAAATCTGCAAATGTCCGCCATCGTGAAATTTAAGTGATTGATAAGCAAAGTATCACAACAACAAAGTAAAGCACTGTAATAGAATATTGTTAAGCAATATGTTAACCAAATTATATATTGATTACGTATTTGCAAGGTTACTGATTACTCGTTTTCATTTTTTTTGCAGTCAAACGATATGCACAAAGCACATTTTATTTCATGTGCAAAACACGTACATGTTTTCGGACATTCGTAATTCGGTTACGGTATGATTCGTCGATTTTAATTTATTTTCCATGTTCTTTATAATATGTTTATAGAATGACAATACACATGCAGTGATACGGATGGTCTGGTTTATAATATTTCGCATTGTACTCATCAGAAAATGAAACTAGAAAGACTATAAAAAAGGACAATAAGCTAGGGCTCGGGAGTTTCCCCTCATAGGGGCTCTGGCCTTTATCCCTGTTGGGGGCCTGTGGCCCCAGACCCCCGGCTTAATTTTCCGGATTTAAAATTTGGGAAAATTGACACCCCTGGAATTAACAAAACAAATGTTACTTATCGGCTTAGGAAAACAACTAACACTAAGTATTAATCATCATAAAGTAATGGAGCACCTGAGTTGTTGCCAATCGACATAACACTTAACTTCGCAAATGTATTGGGATATATACGTTTGTACATTGATGTTTCGGTCCTATGAATCCCTTTCCGGTCCTGTAAGTTATCTAAGTTTACAGGACCGGATGTCCTGTGGACTTCAAAAACTTTTGGGAATGTCTGTAAATTGCCCTGCTGAGCATATTTTCACAACGC
>VMBQ01006062.1:0-29903 GCA_007657795.1 Dreissena rostriformis | reverse complement strand
GTAGTAGTAGTAGTAGTAGTAGTAGTAGTAGTAGTAGTAGTAGTAGTAGTAGTAGTAGTAGTAGTAGTAGTAGTAGTAGTAGTAGTAGTAGTAGTAGTAGTAGTAGTAGTAGTAGTTGTAGTAGTAGTAGTAGTAGTAGTAGTAGTAGTAGTAGTAGTAGTAGTAGTAGTAGTAGTAGTAGTAGTAGTAGTAGTAGTAGTAGTAGTAGTAGTAGCAATGACAATATGAGGAGCTGTTGAATCCAAATAATGTTTGATCACATGATTTATTGGTCACGCACAAGATATGGTATAGTTGTGCGTTATAGTCAATGAAGTAATAAATGTAGCACAAAAGTAATTGCAAACTTAAATTTATGATTCAAAGTTAATAATTAAGGCAATAGACTCTTACGTGTACAGAAACCATTGTCCATCCTGTACCCATCGTGGCATTGAAGAGACCCTACGCACGATCCATTGACATGATGGCAGGTGTCGCAGTGACAGTCCATAGAGCAGCTTTGTCCGTAGAATCCAGATTTACAGGCTGTGTTACAATTGAAAGAAACCATTTGAAGAAAAGTACATGCTAACTATGTACACGCCTAAGATATGCACTGTAGCAACGAATACCCTTCAACGACACAGTTCGTTAAATAAAGTAAGTTGTAACATTGTATTTAAGTGTTGTAAAGCTTTGTCCTCAGGGGCAGTGAAAAAAATTAAGTGTTTCATACGTACTATTTAACCTTTTTGATATATGGTCTCAGAAACAACACATTTATACATTATGTGCTATACAAGTCTTTATAAAATACATGCCACCAAAGGCTTAATGTTTTAATCAAGGGAAAATATTTAAGTATACATAGCAGAGGGACATTAAACAATGAAAGATACCAAATATAGCGCGGTCTTCCTTGTTGTTTCAGAGATTATTGTTTTATAATAATGTCTGCATACATTTATTCATAATCATTAAAGAACATTCAAAATTGAAAACAGGGGCATACATTTTGTAATTTTTAAAGGAGGACAATACAATCGCACATAAGCACCTGCCTATCCCACGACAAAAATGCATGCTCGTTTGAAGGTGTAGGTTTATTTGTGCGGATAAACATGTGGTAATGAACAGCCGGTTAGACAAACCGGCAAACAGATTGACAGGTAGACAGACGTCCATTGCGACTCCAGTACACCCCTAAATACGTCGTACGGGGATATACAAATGATACAATAATATCAGAGAAAAATCATATGATCACTTATTTACAGCGAGCAACCAACTGTTAAAAACACATGTATCAATTATCTAGGAACCAATTTCCAAACAGTGCGACACAGCAACAAAGAGTCCAACCAGGCGAACATTGGTCATTAGGACAGTTGCCTGAAATATGGTCCCATCTTTCTCCATGTAGACGGTGACAGGGAAAGGAGCAGTTGTTTCCAAAATTGACTTTACACAGGCTTTAAAAGTCGAACAAAATATAATATTTTAGAGCATATATCATATGTAATATGCATTTGTAAGAAGATTTACATTGCATTCGACATCATTATAAATGGTTTGCATGCACACACATCCTAACTTATTACATAATTAATAATTAAGCTGCTAGTATGTGTCAATATTAAGTCTTACCAACGCTACAGCTGCTTTAAGTCCACCCAAGTGCACATAGGTTATTCGGACAGTAACAAGACATTATGTCACAACAACGGGAGGAGCAGTTCATAACAAACTTCCCTATATCACATGCTGTGAGAGTCGAACCAAAGAGATTTTTACAGTTGATGAGTAGAGAAAAACAACAGTTTTATATGACGAAGTAGATTGAGTTTAACCATTAACTTCAACGATAAAAATTCAAGAAGTTGCACTTAACTTAGTTGTAAATGGTTTCCTCGCATAAAAATGACAATAACGGAGCAGTTTTTGCCAAAGTTCCCTTGATCGCATGCTATGAAATAGAATATGAAATATTAATAGGGCAGAAGCCATTTTCGTTGAAAGCGTTTGCCGTATAGTTTAAATAGAAGCTGCAAAATAAATATTTTTACCTGAGAAAATAATTGTCGGGATAGAAGTACCACGGTCAAATGAAACAATATAGATTAAGCATATTCGAACATGTATCCATTGTAAGTATAAACATAACGTTACATGCTAACAAAACTGTATACTAGCGCTACACATCCTACAAACCATTATGAAAAAAAACACCAACCATGGAGCTGATATTGATCGCGAATTGCGGACATTGGCAAGGAAACATGTCCACAACCTACCTGTCGTGGAAAATAAATATTGCAAGGTTCAAACGTACTCAAACGTTCTCAATTTGTGTTAATCTGCCGCAATCTTTCAAATGATATAATTATTCTTACGTTCATTACAGGCGAGTGCTCTCCAGCCGTCCTTACATACAGCATTCATACATCTACCCGTGACAATTTCACATGGTCCCAAAATACAATAACATTCTTTGGAACAGTTTGCACTGTACTTTCTTTTAACACCGAATAATGTTGATTTTTAACGATTCTGTATGGTTTTGTGGTTAGTCTTCTTCCAGGAAAGTCGGACAGGATTAAATAAGTTTTTACTTACAGCACCAACATTAATCGGGCATTTTTTTTTAAAGAAGCACATACTTACAAGCAGATATAAATAGTGCATACATATTCACATAATTGTGTAATGTCTTTTAGAATAAAAGTTTTAACATGATACTTCATCACGAGTGAATTAAATGAGAAACCGCATGTTGTTACGTACCAACACTACAGTTGTCATGCATCATTCCAGCTGCGCATCGGATATTGGGACAGCCACCGTCAGAATGGTTACAAATTTCATTGTTGTGGCAATGACACATATTGGAGCAGTTAGAACCAAAGGTTCCAGGATTGCAGGCTGCAATCATGAAAATTCGATTCATCTATAATCAATCGACCCGTTGTACGCTGACATAATGCTGCTTGCCATGACTTAAGCTTTACATCAGGCCAAGATACTAAGTTTTTACTTACTGCACCTACATAACTAGGACATTGTTTTTAACAAACACATTCTAACGAGCTGGAATATATAGTGCATTAACATTCAAATAAAAATCTTAAACATGTTGTAGATTAAAATTTATAACATTATAATTCATCACGAGTGAATTAGAAGAGAAACCGAATGGTGTTCCGTATCTACGCTACATTTGTCATGCGTATAGCCAGCTGCGCATCGCTTATTGGGACAGACACCGTCAGAATGGTTACACGATACATTGTTGAGACAATGACACATATGGGAGCAGTTAGAACCACAAGTGCAATGATTGCATGCTGCAATTATAAAACATCGATTCATCGATAATCAATCAAATCGTTGAACGTTGACATTATTCTGCTTTCCATGACTTTAGCTTTACATCAAGTCAAGATACCAAGTGTGTACTTGTACTTACTGCACCTCCGTTAATCGGACATTTTGTTTTAAAGAAACGCATGCTAACAAGAAGATATAAATAGTTCTTACATATTCACATACAAATCTTTAACATGTTTGCGAATAAAAGTTATAACATTGTAATTCATCACGAGCGAATAAGATGATAAACAGCATTTTGCTACCTACCTACGCTACAGTTGTCATGCGTCCACCCAACTGCGCATTGTTTATTGGGACAGGTACCATTCGAAGGATGACATGATATATCTTCGTAACAATGGCATATGGAGGAGCAGTTAGCACCAAACGTACCATGGTTGCAGGCTATAACAATAAAACGTCGATTCAACTTTAATAAATCCAAGTGGTGAACGCTGGAAGACTGCGGCTTGTTACAATTTTAGTTTTATATCAAGAAAGATTAAAGGAGATTTGTAAGAAAACTGGTTCGTCGAAAATAATGGTTGAAATTCAGTTATTTTAATGAAGATAAGTTGTTAACATATTATTCCTGATAAACTTGCATGTATCAAGTTGATATTGAAAGGTTCTGATTGGCGTGGTTGTAATTTCTATCCTTGGGTAGTTATATTGAAGACAATGACACAATGGAGATGCTGTGTAATTTTGATATCGAATATTATACACCTTTTAAAATCGGTACTAAAGACTGTGACTATCACGGCAGTCTTAAAACGATCATTTTATCGTGTTATCACATCTGCACAAATGGTATGACCTATTTGGTTTTATTTATTCTATGAACTTATTTCAATCGCATAACTTAGCGAAAAGTCTATAAACCTGCAATACATGTCAAGGGTCGAACGTACTCAATTAGTGTTAATCAGTCGCAATCTGTGTAATGATATTATTAGTCTTACTTTCATTACAGGCGAGCCCTCTCCAGCCGTCTTTACATACAGCAGCCATACATGTACCCGTGACACTTTCACACGGTCCCGAAAGACAATGACACTCTTTAGAACAGTTTGCACTGTACTTTCCGGATAGGCAGTCTGGAAGAAATGACATTCTGAAATCTACGCCTGGTGCAGTTCTACGAATGTATACTTATTGTAGCATAATTACATGATAAGGTACTGCCTGCATACACTTAATTGATTTATTTATGGCAATACAAGAATAATTGTATGATTGTTTAATGTGTTATTTTTAGACACCTATTCTTGTTTTTAAACTGGTAAATGAAGTTCGAACATTAATATTTTAAATTGTATTACAGCTACCATTACTCAAACGCTTATGACATACCACTATATATATATATATAATATATATATATTGGTACATGTTTAATATAAGATGCTTAATATATTTTTTATTAAGCATCAATATATATTCCATCAATGATTAATTTAATCAGAAAAATTAAAATATGTGTTGTTCATAATCGCAATAATTCACAATACTGCGAGAAACAATCAACAAAACAACAAAACATTGCATAAACTAAAACTGTTTTGTACTTTATTATCTTAAACAGTGTCGTTGCTTTAATCTGAGTGTATTGATGAGGTTTACCCTAGATTGGCGCTGCCAGTTAGGAAATTTGTTTCAGATGATGTGCTAACGAAATTTTGAACATATATATAAGAAAACAGTTTTAAAAAATTGTTACACTGAAACACTCACTTTAAAGTGAGTAATTCCTCAAAAACATCTATGTGTAAATAATATACACCAGGCAGATTTACGAACCATTCCTTTTAATTGCTATCATTATACCGTATGCACAAACGTCACTTTATATCTTCTAACAGAGTGCTTAAGTAATATAGCAGTGCATATCCAATACAGGATTGAAGGCAACGAGATGAATAAGTTATGGTTAGTAAGAGACATATTAGTATTTAGTGAAAGTTATATTGTTTAATAACTTTATTGAATAAAAAGTGCCTTTCAAAACAAAAAAAACACCTGTAAACAAAATTTAGATATATGTCGGACAAACAAATGATTCCTGATTCATCCGAAACAGAGATAGGTAGCCAATGTTTGGTGGGCAGTCTCTCAACTTAGCAAATGCAATGTTACGATTTATTCATTCGGGTCTACTGGTGGAAAACATATTAAACATTCTATAAGCTATTAATTACGGTCAATACTTTGGATGAGAAAGTATGGACAAAATAAATAAAACAAAATACGGAGGTCAGTTGGTTTATATGATAGTGCCGTTTTAGCGTACTGGCGGCAATATTGTTTTTTTGCTCAACGCGATACAGAAGTAATTACAAATCACATAAAAGTAGGCCATACTTGCAATGGTGTCAAAAATAAGTGAACCGAAATATGAAGGTGCGCAAGTTCACATGCTGGATTATATGTTTGCTAATTATGCACTACACAAGTTAAAACATAAAATGATTGTGTATGCACTACACACGTTAAAACATAAATGATTAAATAAAAGAGGCAATAAGTTCGATTATGTCCGGTTATATCCGGTTATGTCGTACTCACCTAACCTAAAAAAAGGAGCCCATGTTCATATTATGCTATTTGATTTGCTTTGAAAGGTTCATCTATCTAGCAGCACCACTTTTTAAAATTACGCGCGACACAAAACTTGTTACGGGCAGACGGACGCGTCTAATTTTCCACAAAGGAAAACAATATGCCACCATCTAATAAAAGAGTACAAAAACGATGATTCGAAGTACGCGTTCAACAACCGTGAGGTTAATAATGCTCAAGACTATGAGACCACTTAATACTAACTATGTCATGTTCTTATGGTTTGTATTTTGTAATCAACACTTTTTTCTGTTATGAGCCTAACAAGATTGCACTACATGTTCATATTTCCTTATGTATATTAAAGTGATAAATCTGCAAAGCGAATTTAAACTATATGCTTTTGATCGCATTAATATGACCATAGTATCCTAAATATAAAAAGCCAAATTTGTTTACATACACATAGAATGTATTACTAAAATAACAAGACAAACATTTATATAGCACACAGGACGCACAGGATATACATGACACAGAAACGTGTTCATACTTCAAAACGAGATAAACAAAAAGCCAAATAAGCAAGAAGTATCAATAATACACGTTTAGCCATGTTTTCAACGAATTTAAATTATTGCGATTTAAGAAAAATATCTTTTAAAAAATCAATGTATGCTATCAGACTTTAACCCAATTGGCCAAGCAAATTAAAATGATTATAAAAATACATTTTAGAACTAGATAGTTCGACACAGTAATTGTTTTGGAGATATATCACTTATTTATAAATCAGTATCAACTGGTAAAAAATGACGTTACTGATTGCGACGTCACGCAAATCCGCTGAACAGTTCGTGTCATAAAACAAAACAAAAACAATGTCCAATTATTATAATGCGAAAAAAATTCAGCCTCAAAGTACATTACCTGCTTGTCGGTATATCAGAATCTCGCATATAGTCATATGGAGATTTCTTACTATGACACCCGAAACTCGTATAGTATATACTTCGCGTGGAGAAGTCAGTATTGTCTGCGCAACAGTAGTGTTTTTCGAAGTGAACGCTTCGTCCTGAAGTGATTGATCCTGTCTTCCCACTGACAATGTGATGTTCTCAAACTGGGAACCGTCATCTATAAACACGTTTTCATACGTTTACGTTGTACATGAGGGTTATATTGACTTTATTATATATTAATAAGTTGTTTTAATAATATTTGTTTCTTGATATAACTAACTTCATGTTAGACAAAGCTCATATCATTATAAAATATAGTTGTTCGGTAGTATCCGTTAATCACTATAAAACAGTATTTGTGACAGCTGGAAATAAAAATACAATTTAACAATAGATCTTACAACGGCAAGTTACATAAAGCCGTTAGTAAGGAGTTAATACCAATTTTGGAGGTTGACGACATACATTATCATGTTTGCAGTGTCTTGTCCGATAAAAATGTATAGACCAAACTTTAAACCATTCTAAACTTACCGCTCTACATAAATGCATGTAATGAGCAAGGGATATATAAAGACGCGAAGGACGGCCTGGAGGGAACGATTTTGAAGCGTGCAAACANAGAAAATAAGTTCTTCATGAATAATGTTTAGAATTATGGTACATGTATGATGACAATGTTTTACGATTTTGATTGGCGCTATGATAAGTTTTCTTTCTAGCTAGTTATGCTGAAGACAATGAAAACGTTTGTTTTAATCGCTTTCTAAAAAAGTCAAACAGATTAATTATATTAGTTTTCACTTACTTTGTTTTCGAAAGAAACACATCTAACATGTTGATATAAATAATGAATTAATATTCGCATTAATTCTTTAATAATTTTGACAATAACAGTTTAAACATTATAATTCATAACGAGTCATTTAGATGAGAAACCTTATTTTGTTACCTACCTATGCTACAGTTGCCATGCGTCCATCCAGCTGCACATTGGTTATTGGGGCAGGTCCCATGAGAATGGTTACAAGTTACATTGTTTAGACAATGACACATATTGGAGCAGTTAGAACCAAAGGTGCCAGGTTTGCAGGCTGTAATAATTAAAAATCGATTCATCTTAAAATCAATCAAAGACCTGAACGCTTAAATAATGCTGCTTGCAATAACTTAAGCTTTACATCATATCAAGATAATAGGAGATTTTCAAGAAAACTAGTTTCTCATGAATAATGGTTTTATTCGGTAAATGTATTCATGAAAATGTGTTAACATATTATTTCTGATATACATTACTTTTATAATGTTTATGTTCAACGATTCTGTTACGGGTTCTGATTAGTTTTCTTCATGGCTAGTTATATTGAAGACAATGAAACAGTCAATCTTAAACTCTCCCAAAAAAGCTCGACATACTAATTATACAAGTGTTTACATACTACACTTACATATCTTAAACATGTTTTGAAAGAAACACATTCAAACACGCATATATAAATGGGGCATATATAGTTACATTAAACCTTTACTATTTATTGAAAATAAAGATCGTGAAATTATCATTCATAACGAGTAATTTATATTTGAAACCGCACGTTGTTTCGTACCTACGCTACAGTTGTCATGCGTCCATCCAGCTGCACATTGGCTATTGGGACAGCCACCGTCAGAATGGTTACATGTTAAATTGTTGAGACAGTGGCACATATTGGAGCAGTTAGAACCAAAGGTGCCAGGGTTGCAGGCTGAAATAATAAAACGACGATTCATCTTCAAATCAATCAAAGACTTGAACGTTGAAATTATGCTGCTTGACACGACTTTAGCTTTACATCAAGTCAAGATACCAAGTGTGTACTTGTATTTACTGCACCTCCGTTAATCGGACATTTTGTTTTAAAGAAACGCATTCTTACAAGAAGATATAAATAGTTCTCACATATTCACATATAAATCTTTAACATGTTTGAGAATAAAAGTTATAACATGTAATTCATCACGAGAGAATTAGATTATAAACAACATGTTTCTACCTACCTACACTACAGTTGTCATGCTTCCATCCAGCTGCGCATTGGTTATTGGGACAGGTACCATTCGAATGATGACATGTTATATCGTCGTAACAATGACATATGGAGGAGCAGTTAGCACCAAACGTGCCAGGGTTGCAAGGTTGCAACGCTGGAAGATTGAGGTTTGTCATAACTTTTATATCAAGAGAGTTTAAGAAGATTTGTAAGAAAACTGGTTTGTTGAAAATAATGGTTTAAATTCATGTATTTTAATGAAGTTTAGTTGTTAACATATTATTCCTGATAAACTTGCATGTATCTAGTTGATATTCATAGGTTCTGATTGGCTTGGTGGTGATTTCTATCCCTGGGTAGTTATATTGAAGATAGAGACACATTGGAGATGCTGTGTAATTTCAATTTCGAATATTATACATGTTTTAATTAGCGATGCTTAAGACTTTGGCTGTCACCGCTGTCTTAAAACGGTCATGTTATCGTGTTATCACATCTGCACAAATGGTATGACCTATTTGGTAATATGTATTCTATGAACTTATTTACATAATTACATATTAGGGAACTGCCTGCATACACTTTATTGATTTATTTATAGTTTGAAATACAAGAATAATTGTATGATTGTTTAATGTGTTATTTTAAGACACCAGTTTAGTTTTTAAACTCCGGTGAATGAAGTTCAAACATAAATATTTTAAATTGTATAACAGCACCCATTACTCAAACGCTAATGACATACCTCTATATATATTTGTACATATTTTATATAAGATGCTTAATGTATTTTTATTAGGCATCAACATATATTACATCAATGATTAATTGAATTAGAATAATTATAATATATGTTGTTCATAACCGCAATAATTCTATTAGCTATTAATTAAGATCAACACTTTGGATGAGAAAGCATATACAAAAATAATAAAAAAGAAAAAGAGGTCAGTTGGTTAATATGATAGTGCCGTTTAAGCGCTCTGACGACAATGTATTGTTTGCGCAACGCGATACAGAAGTCATTAAAACACACATAAAAGTAGGCCATAATTGCAATTGTGTCAAAAATCAGTGAACCGAAATATGAAGGTGCGCAGGTTTACATGCTGGATTATATGTTTGCGAATTATGCACTACAAAAGTTAAAACATAAAATGATTTGCTGATTACGCGCGACACAAAAAATGTGTCGGGCAGACCGAAGCGTCCAATTTCTCAAAGGGAAACAATATGCCGCCCTCTAATAAAAGAGTACAAAAACGATGATACGCAGTACGCGTTCATCAACCAACCGCGAGGTTAATAATACTCAAGACACTTAATAATAACAATGTCATGCTCTTACGGTTTGTATTTTGTAATCAACACTTTTTTTCTATTATGAGCCTTACAAGATTTCACTACATATTCGGATTTCTTTATGTATAGCAAATCGATAAATCTGCAATGCGAATTTAAACTATATGCTTTTGATCGCTTTCATATGACCATAGTATCCTAAATATAAAAGCCAAATTTGTTTACACACACATAGAATCTATTACAAAATAACAAGACAAACATTTATATAGCACACAGGACACCCAGGATATACATGACACACAAATGTGGTCATACTTCAAAACGAGATAAACAGAAAGCCAAATAAGCAAGAAATATCAATATTACACGTGTAGCCATGTTTTTAACGAATTTAAATTTAAATTTAAGAAAAATATCTTTTGAAAAATCAATGTATGTTATCCGACTTTGACCCAGTTTGCCAAGCAAATTAACATGATTATAAAAATACATTTTCTAACTAGATAGTGAGACACAGTAATTGTTTTGGGGATATATCACTTATTTATAAATTAGTGTCAACTGACGTAACTGATTGCGACGTCACGCAAATCCGCTGAACTTTTCGTGTCATAAAACAAAACAAAATAACATTTTCAATTATTATAATGCGAAAAAACATTCAGCCTCAAAGTACATTACCTGCTTGTCGGTATATCAGAATCTCGCATATAGCCATATGGGTATTTGTTACTATGCCACCCGAAACTCGTATAGTATATACTTCGCGTGGAGGAGTCAGTATTTTCTGCGCAACAGTATTGTTTTTCGAAGTGAACGCTTCGTCCTGAAGTGATTGATCCTGTCTTCCCAGTGACAATGTGATCTTCTCAAACTGAGCAGCTGCATCTATAAAAACCTTTTCATACGTTAACGTTGTACATGAGAATTATATTGACTTTATTATATATTAATAAGTTGTTTTAAAAATATTTGTTTCTTGATATAACTTCATGTTAGACAAAGCTCATATCATTATAAAATATAGTTGTTCGGTAGTATCCGTTAATCACTATAAAACAGTAATTGTGTCAGCTGGAAATAGAAATACAATTTAATAATAGATCTTACAACGGCAAGTTACATAAAGCCGTGAGTAAGGAGTTAATACCAATTATGGAGGTTGACGACATACATTATCATGTTTGCAGTATCGTGTCCGATTAAAATGTATAGACCAAACTTTAAACCATTCTGAACTTACCGCTCTACATAAATGCATGTTATGAGCAAGGGATATATAAAGACGCGAAGGACGGCCTGGAGGAAACGATTTTGAAGCGTGCAAACATTATAAGTCACTGAAATATGAATTCCGACGAGAGCAAACCCCTTCCGTTCCAAAGATGGAACACAATCTGACATCGGAGGCGAATTCAGACTAGGTGTTTCTCTGAAAAATGGTTAATGTGAGATGACGTCTTCACAGAACCCTGCAAAGTAACGGGCTTGTGTTCAAGTGGATCTGAATGTTCGAAGTATATTATGAAACAACGGAACACTATTTTGCAGAACTGTACAATCTAGAGTCGGAAACAAGCCTTTGACAACATCCCCCTTGAACGGATACAATAGAAGAACCAACCATAGTAAAACCATGAATACAAACGTTACAAAGTGGAAAAGCTAGTCCACCAGATAATATTACGCACGAATATGAATGGCATGGCGCCATGTACATACATATGCTGAGATGCGGATGTATTCCGGGCGAAATGAAAATGAAACAAATAATCAAATTACACAATTGTGTATTATGCATGATGGCTGCTAACTAAAACATTTCAATTGAGCATGAGGTATGTTGTCTGCATAATGGTACACTTTAATCGAGCATAAGGTTTATTGTCTGCATACCGTTACAATTTAATTGCACATTAGGCATGTTGGCCGCACACTGGTATTTTTAAATACATTGAGCATGAGGTATGTTGTCTGTATACCGGTACATTTCTGTCGAACATAAGATATGTTGTCTAAATACGGGTACACTTCAATCTAGCATTTGGTTTGCTACCTATATACGAGAACATTTCATTGAGCATTTTGTATATTGTCTACATACCGTTACACTTCAATCGAGCATTAGGTCTGTTGTATGCATACTGATACATTTCAGTTGAGCATTAGGCATGTTTTCTGTATACCGCTACATTTCAATCGAGCATTAGGTATAGTTTATGTATACTGGTACATTTCAATCGACAATTAGTTATAGTGTATGTATACTGGTACATTTCAATCGAGCATTAGGTGTAGTGTCTGTACACTGGTACATTTCAATCGAGCATTAGGTGTAATGTCTGTATACTGGTACATTTCAATCGAGGATTAGGTGTAGTGTATGTATACTGGTACATTTCAATCGAGCATTAGGTGTAGTGTTTGTATACTGTTACATTTAAATCGAGCATTAGGTACGGTGTCTGTAAACTGGTACATTTCAATCGAGCATAAGGTGTGTTGTCTGTATACTGGTACATTTAAATCGAGCATTAGGTGTAGTGCCTGTATACTGGTACATTTCATTTGAGCATTAGGTATGGTGTATGTATACTGGTACATTTCAATCGAGCATTAGTTATGGTGCATGTATACTGGTACATTTCAATCGAGCATTAGGTATGTTGTCTGTATACTGGTACATTTCAATCGAGAATTAGGTATGGTGTCTGCATACTGGTACACTTCAATCGAGTATTAGGTCTGTTATCTGTATACCGGTACATTTCAATCGAGTATTAGGTCTGTTGTCTAAATACTGGTACATTTCAATCGAGCACTAGGTCTGTTGTCTGCTTACTGGTACATTTCACTCGAGTAATTGGTATGTTGTCTTTGTACCGTTACAATATAATCGAGTATTAGGTCTGTTTTGTGCATACTGGTACATTTCAATAGAGTATTAGGTCTGTTGTCTGAAAACTGGTACATTTCAATCGAGTATCAGGTATGTTGTTTGTATACCGGAACATAGCAATCGAGTATACGGTCTGTTTTCTGCATATCGGTAAATTTCAATAGAGAATTAGGTCTGTTGTTTGTTCATACCGGTACATTGCAATTTACCATTATGTTTGTTGGTTGAGCATTGGTACATTTGAATCGAACATTAGATATGGTGTGTGCATACTGCTACACTTCAATCTGACATTATATGTAGCTATGTTTGCTGCTGACATATGTTTTTTTTTCTAATTTTACTTTCGTTCAAAATTAAATGGGCAGTGGTTAATGTAAACAATGTAACATTTTAAATTCAAAACGTATATTAAGAGTTCAAAAGTATTCTACCAATAATATTTATTATCAATATATTAACGTTTCTTGATCTTGATTCTGATGTATTTTGTCAGTATAATGGCTATTGATTGTTTTTTTCAATTGTATACTTGCGCGTGTACTTATACCTGTAGTAATTATTGTAAATAGTTGATGTAAATATGCTATATTAACATCACTAAACATGCATATGTTTGTATTAATTATGTGTTTATCTCTACTTACTTTGATCTGTACGCCCTAGAACTAGAATCTTTTCCATGAGATAAGTCTTGTCCAGTGTCAGTTGCACCCATGATGGTCTTAGTAAAGCTGCGCAACATCTACAAGTATTAATATCGCCTTGATGTATTTTACCATCTTTGACCCTATCTGCAATCCAGTCCAGGTATGGATCCCCGTCTGATGTCACCGCGATGTGTGAATTAAGGATCTGGATGGGGTCTGAATTACAAAACAAAAACACCTGATTATAAAAGGTAACTGGATTTCAATAAAACTTACGTTTATCGTGCACAGTTTGTTGGTAGATGTCGGTGTAACTTTGGGAAGGATGTTTACATGTATAGCAGATCTAAGTTTATGAATACTTTAGTAGCTCAACTACATGCAATGTCTGAAAAGTAACTTGTTACTCTACAGAGTGTTGCTATCTTGTGTTGGGGATCTGAATTTCGGATACCTTAGTAGATCACATTTATTAAAGTAATAGGTATGTATTGTGCGAACATTTCGGCTTGATGGCTTCAGAGATGTTATCAGCACTTAAACATTATAAGTCGTTCGGAGACATGAACACATGTTTTGGAAACGTTTCTATTATTATATGACATGCTAGCATATTTTTAAAAATTAAACAAAACATAAAGTAAATGAATATAATTGCCATCCAGGGAACAAATGTAAGTAAAATAAATTACAAACATTAAGCGCGATAAGCACCTATTTTAAAATAACATTTCTTTCATTTGGATCAATGTGTCTTGAAGGTGTCTGTCATTGGATATTTATTTCAAATACCATAACCCATTATTGTATATGATATTTGTTATCATGTATAGCTGATCGGAAATTGTGAATACTTTAGTTAATTAAATACAGGCAATTTCTGCAAAATTAGTTGTTAATCTACCGACTGATGCTCACTTGTGTTGTTGATCTTTATTTCAGGAATCAGAGGGATATTGCCCTCTAGAAAAAGGTCATGTACATGTTTAATATATAGAGCATAAATGCATTAGTAGTTAAGTGATAAAACTAGTGTTGCTGTTGTATTACATTTTAGAGCCTTCCTCTATCAGTATTGAAGGGAATCTAAATACAGTTCATATTATGACACGGAAAACAGAGAGGCAATGCAGAGTACAAACATCATAAATATTTCTTCCATATGTGTCGTGTCGTGGCTTTTATTGATATTTTTGAAAAGAGAAAAACACACTGAAATACAATTACCTAAACAACTGTTTGAAACCATGTTTTTTACTACCAGTGCCTTCTCCCAAAATGTACGCTGACTATAACAAAAGCGTCTGCAATGGGGAACACAGTATTCTGATATGTGATCATCACATGAAGGTTCCGCCGTTCCTGCAATCTGGAGGTTCCCCACCTCACCTCTCTGATGTTTAACAGGTGCCGACGCCTCTGTATTATACGTTATACCAGTGTATGGTAACTATGTTATTGCGTCTTAATGTTTAATTTAATGTAAAAGTTTATTTAAGGTATCAATTTTCGGGAATTGCGTCCTTATGTTGAAGTTCATGTAAAGTTTATTTAAGGTATCTATTTTCGTGAATAGCCGATGTTTCCACTCTCTTGTAGGACATATGAATATGCACTTATCTGGTAACTATCGTTTGTTTTTATATCATTTTATCTGATATGCAAATATTTAGCACAAAACTAAAATATATTCACCATTTGCTTAAATAAATAAATGAAGCTCTTAATACATACACTGTTACAAACTGAATGACAGCACAAATCTGTGTTCTGGTGTTGAACTATTTTATTCAGCATGTATGTAAGGAAGTATAATGGCTTAAATCTGCCATAGTAAAGATAGAAGCCATATATAGTTAACTTGAAAATAACACTGATATTTGTCTAAACCTCTATTTTTTATTAAGCGAACTGTGCTAGCATACGAATGTAAATTCAAATTTGATCACTGTGCGTTATTCATACAGATGGTCTATCTGGATAAAAATGATCTCGACTGCTAAGTGTTTTGTGTAAGCGATGCATTTCCCGTACCACTCACTAATCGTTACCGATATTTAGTACAGGGCGAATATCATCAACGATTTGTTGTTTTAATTTGATATTTAGCCTTAATGCAAATAAGAGCCTTGAGTTACAACTATTTCATAAGTTGGGATTTATGCGAATGCAAAATTCCAATTATGAATTGCTTTCTCTCAGATCATTTTTTGTTCGATCTACGATTTAAATTCGGATATTGGACTACAATTAAATTACAAATATTTATCTCTATCATTATTTATTGTACGATCACTATATAAAGGCTAATTATACACGATGTATGCTTATTTCGAAAACACGTTCTTCGCCTATACAAATAAAAACAATCGACATGTTCGTTCGAGCGATCAAGTGTTAGCAAATAATAGTTCACCTCTAATTGCCAAATTGAACCTCTGACCCTGCTACTTTATTTTATGTTTCAATAAACCCATTGGGCATTTCAACTTTTAGCAGGAGTGATAAGCCTGATATGTGATATGGGCAATACAAAAGAATGTATAACGGTTAACTACTACTACTACTACTACTACTACTACTACTACTACTAATACTTCTACTACTACTACTACTACTACTACTACTACTACAACTNTACAACAACAACTACTACTACTACTACTACTACTACTACTNTACTATTTTTATAAACTGTATTACAATATTTGGCTATATGATATATAATAGCACTCAAGGCGGATGTTAGATACACTGATAATTGCTTAGTGGTACAAGACACTAAATTAGCGATGAAACGACTTTTATATGGCGTTTTATGTAATTTAGGTATCCAGTAAAGTGATGGCAATTTCTTGTTAGCAATATTTACATTAACATTAAGATTTATGCACTCGGCAATATGGACGGAAATAATTTCATTAGGCTGCTTATTGTATTCATAATATGATGTAGTTTGTGAAAGTTCTTGTGAAATCGTTTGAACATAAAACACTCGTTATATTATTATAGCATTATTAGCCGCATTATCTGCAGGAACTATGACGAATTTAGATTGTAAGTCTTTCAGAGATTTACAGAGACCTTGTTTATTAAAGTTAGGTAAATATTGTTAGGCTAAAGGATTTTTATTATAAAAAGATATCTTATTCATGGCCATAAATAATACTTTGGTTTTCCATTCATTGAGAGCAGTAATTTCTGCATTTTCTTTCAAACACCATTTTGTACAATATTCCTGTAAAGATGTTTCAATATCCTCAACGCAGTTATCAAAAATCGTTTGGAATAGGAAGTCTATATTTTGGGACTCTGCGCAGTAAATTTCTTAGGTTTTATTTTGAATAAAATTAAAATCGCCAGTAATAACATGACCTACTGGACTATATATATTTTTTGAACTATAACGAGCACATAATGTAGGACAATTTTCTATTACATTATTATCTGTGGTAATAGCATTATAATTAAGCACGATACTTCTAACAGGTTTACTATATTTATAGCAAATAAGTAGTGATTCAGTATTGCGGAAATAAGGGGGTATCAACCGACGCACATTTGTATCATTGAGTATTTTAGGAAGGTCAATTAAATCAAGACCTGTGTTACAAAACTCAATTTTAATACGATTTCTTGTTTTGTTATGTGCACTTTCAATGAAAGGTTTGAGATAATAGTCAGTGTAAGATTCAATAATGCAAGCACATTCATACAGTGGGTCAGATTGAAGTAAAACATTGAAACCATTCTCGGCTGAAACGATGTTGCATCAAACTACTACTACTATAAAATAATAAAGTCGAGTTTTAAAAAACGTTTGTTTTCAACAAAAGAAATCGAATATCTGTATTCAAAAACAACTATCCAAATCGTTGTGATGTTGACGAAAGACTTTAATAACTAAATGTAATGAAATACATAATCTACTATTGTTTTAAATAGCTCACCAATTGTTCGTTTAAGAAACAAAATGACCATTCTTTGAGACCATTTGTATACTTTGTTAAAATATTTGATGTTTTTGGCTAAATGCAAACAATTGCCATTTTCTGCTCATATGGCAATATATAATGGTTTGGAAAAAATACATCTACTCTAACTATAATAATAACAATTATAATTATAATAATAATGCTTATGATGATTACAATGATGATTCTGATGTGATAATGATGGTGATTAGCGAGCAGATGATTCGGATGATGATAAATTTACCTGCGGCTGAGCTCACTTCTAATAAAAATCCAACTATGAAACAGTCAGGTCCTGTTCAGTTTAACCGATTTCGAGCTAAAACAAAACATCACGTTGCGGAACTTCCTACTATTCATATGAGAACATTACGCTATTTAGTCGTTTCATCGTAAACAAATTTCTTCCTTCTTAACGCCTTTTGATAATCAAAGCGCTGAAAACAATGGAGTTGTTCGCTATTACATTACACACAAATACTTTTGTATTATTTGTTTTTAAACGCAAGTTTCAATTTAACAACACATTCAAGTTTAATATAAGTGTTTAAAAGTCGAGAATGTGTGTCGTATGATGTTATCGAGATAACGAAGTCCAAATGAACCCATTAACACGCGTCTTTCGGACTTGCTGAAAGAAAAGCAAACATGATAACATGTGTATTATCACAACCATGTTATATAAAATAAAATTATGTTCAGTCACCAATAAAAGAAATAGTCGTCGGAATGTGTCATTACTAGTATTATGTGTGTAGTTATATTATCTGAACAAACTTCAAAACATTATAAGATAATTAATGAAAAGATCTGAAAAAATAAGTCAGCGAGCGAAATCGAACGCACAAATTATTTATTCATACAAAAAGCGCTTTTGACACATTTGTGTTAATGCGGAGTTACCATAGGAGCGCACTTGTGTGCCAAACAGACTCTGATCCAAACTGCGGAATTGAACACAACAGTACGTTTGATATTTGGCTTGCAGTGAGAAATTATCTTGATCCATCTTTCACTTTCTGGTCGTTTTCTATAATAAGTACAGTTAGTGTTGGACTATATTATGTTAATTAACAAGTATGAACTAGAAACACAACAATAATGTGCGTGCCATATACTAATTTAATGTTATCACCCGCATATTTGCTGATAAGTTTAATAATAAGTTCAATACTGACAACAACTATACCCCAGCTTTCTCACAAAGATGTCAACCTAAATGCTGTTAGGTTGGCTATTCGAACATCGAAATCTAAACAAAAGCGCAACTATGACAAAAGCTCAAAAACGGATGTTGGAGATTAATGAATAAATGTTGTTCCTGGTAATTTTTAAAGAGATGTCAGATATCAAAATCAGTCATACACTGATAACCATGTTAAGCAACAGATACGATATAGTCCAATTGGACTATCGACAACCACTAAATGTTTGTATGATTGTGTTTGAAATATATTAAGTTTTAATTCAAAATACCAACTCAACTACCAAAAGGAGCGTCCTTTTTATGAAGAAATGTCGTTTCCTTTTATTAAAAACCTAGGCTTACATACAGAATGACAAAACGTGGTATCGGTGTCTGGAGTCGATTAATATACTATTATACAATGTCTGTCCTCAAGTATGATGCATTTTAAGATGAATAAATGATAGAAGGTAATTATTTCAACAAATAAAGATCTTGTTTGGAAGGACGATTTAGCAATCTGCAAATAAAGTGTTATTTTATATTGTCATATATTTTCACGACCCTACAATACTGTTAACAAAGTTGACAACATTATGTAAATGTCTTGAAATAAATGTTGCAAAATTAATATTATATAAAATTAACAATTATAATATTAACTCTTAATAATATGACACGGGTCTGTGCTACTTCATGGAATCAATTATATAATATTCACACTCCTTAACTGTGTGCAGGTCATTTATTTAAGGGAAACAATATAGCGCTGGGCTGGCCAGTTTTAACCCTATGGCATGATTTTCACAAACTTGGTAGAAGACCACAATACGCCGCTTTTTTTTTTTTTNTTTTTTTTTTTTTTTTAAAGAAGAACATGATAAAGTCATTATGCTATATTATACAATATAAAGTGACATACAGGATTAGGTCAGTTTTAACCCCAGGAGCATGACTTGAATACACTAAATAGAATACCAATAGACGATGTCACACTTAATATTTAAGACCGGGCTCTTGTAGCTTAGAGATGTTGCATTTCTTTAATCTATTTTTATGTCCGTTGACCTACTTATGCAATATACCGTTACGATTTGAACCCATTTAAAAGTGGGTCAGCCAATTATAATTCCTGTGAAGGTTCGTCTAAATCTGTCAAGGGTTAAGCTTGTACCTCGCGCACAAACGGAAGACGGTCCTCAAAACGGTTAAATAATGCATGGGTTCGGTATTGAATTTTCTACAAGACACTGGATTTAGTAAAGGAAGTGTGGTAAGATAAAATGTTCGGGGACGAAATGGGATCCATGGTTTAATTGCGATTTTTTCAACATGATGAAATAACTGATCATGTTATAACGGATCCGAATTTATACACCAAACTGTTCAAAATACGATTTGAAATTTCCACTCGCAAAATTGCGAGCTTTGAAAAGGTTAATCACATTTTCTCAAAGTTAATCCACGTGTTTCGCGTCTAATGTTGAGCCCTGGTCTAAAGCAAGCTTACGAGTCTTGATGTATCTTTTATTTCAATCAGACATAGACAACTACAAGGAAATTAAGTTACGCATTGTTTTGCACCTTAAACAATGGGTAATGTAATTTGCTACCCCGATACTTGAAGCAATGTGGCAAACACCTGTTAATTGTAGTTATAGTTGTATCTTTAACTTAACAACGTAAGGGAAGATATGACAATGTGTACTTCAATAACGATTTAACAAACAGGGAAGTTTTAATCTATCTTTTTCAAAGTTTCACACAATAGAGATCAAGCCATGCATTCGTAACAACTCATTCTTACACGCATTCCACATTAAACATCTTTTAACAAACCCTGCTATGACAAATGTGTACAATGTTATCTGAAGAATAAGGAAGTTTACATAAATGTCGTCAATATACATGTTTATGACACTAAAATGGTCAAACACTGAAGTAAAATACTTAACAAAAAACAGAACAAAGTTTAATGAATTGTCTTACTGGAGTCCCCTACAAATATAATATACATTTAGTTTGTGCACTAAACACATCACGACTTTTTTCTGTTCTAAAAGTTATCAACTACAATTAGACAATATGTTATATAATAAGACATGTTGAGAATTAATATATAAGTAACTTGAAACAGAATACCTGTTTGAACCAAACTCATGTATTGTTATAATTTTCTAATTAATTTTGTATTACTATTAACTAAGACTAACTTATTCTAGCAAGTATCTTTTTGTATATTTTCTTATAATCAACATATTGAATTTGTTTTTTTATTACCCTACACATGTAAGAAAACACCATTTTAATCAATGACAAAAAGGTAAATCCTGACAAACTTAAGTATTCGTCCTTCTGTCTATCTTTACTACACAAAATTAAGAGAGACTGGTCCTTCCAGACCAAGTGCCTCTTTCTTAGAACACTGATAAAAAATAGCTCCTACCAGTATTGCAGACAAATGTGTGAACTTCACACATTTTAAGGTAAACATAACTATCGTTGTTTCAATTGGTTCAATTTAAACATCCTTCATATGAATTATAAGGTACTACTATTTTGTTCAACGCTTTATATTTGGTGTACATGTATTTCAAATAATGAGTACAGTCTTCCGACTTATTGCATGAGCTAAAGGTCAAGAACAAATCCTGAAATCATATTATATTATTCGTTTTTCATCGGATATTTGATTAATAAACCTATAGATCCAATAATGAAATTGTTAACGTCCAAAAAAAACTTATGTTCTTGGCCAGGTGTCCGATTTCGGCAAATTATTGATATATTATAAAGTACCTTCTACCCTACCAGGAGCAGTTTAAATACCTTTTGTAGCAATTTTTGGGGTCAAAGTGTTTATTAAACTGACTATAATGATAAATAATTAAATGCTCAATGAGTCAAAGGACACAATGATAGTTTTTTTATGAAATTGTATCTTAGAGCGTATAGTTTATATGTTAACACATAAAATATGTTTTATATACATGCAATATGGACCATATTTAAACATAATGGCAAGGTGGTGATTGGGTTAAATAATAACTCTTATAATACATATTTGTAAACTGTCAAACAAAGACTTAATTGCAAATGAAACTGCACTGAAGAACATTAATTACAAACGCTGTAAACAAAAACACGAAACACAGTTAGATGAATTTTTTTATATTGATAACATTTATGCCTCCCATACACGTGTAAAATAAGTACAGTTTTCTTATCAAATAGAAATAAATAAAAACAAAGAAACAAAATATTTTGTATTACAAATGGTTAAGAAATTTACATTAACATTTATCAAACATCTTTATAATATTAAAATTATTAGCTAGGCACCACCATATAAAGGATATTCGGCATGTGAATATTACGCTACTGGATATGGTTAATTATAATTATAGCAACGGAAATTCATCACACAATTTAAGATGATGTTTCTGTATCTTTTTCCGAAAAGTGTTGTTATCTCTGGTTTCAGAACATAATTTGTGCACTATTTTACATTCGAACATATTAACACTTCTAAATATGTTCCAAATATAATGCTATATTTTGTTTAAAATAATATAAACACATGACACATATTTTGTTAGTTTCAAACAATTGTTTTTGTCAACATCGAAATACAATAAAGCGCAAACTGCAGATTGTACACGGCGAGGAAGTCATTCGATCATTATTTAGCGGTTGAGGTCGGTCCATATTTAGCAAGCGCGCGCAGTCCAAATAAGAGAGTGACCGGCCGAAATGTTCCTGATGGTATACATGGTATTTTACGGACCTAGGGAGGAAAGATAGACGAAGAGAGAAATTGTATGAGAGGTACAATATTAAACATTCCAATAAATAAAATAATTATATTCAACTGGCTGTCAAAACACGATACGTGATACTAATGTTTTTTGTTCTCTACAAAGTAAATACGCATCTTAAAGCTTAACTACTCGAGATGAGACCATAATAAAGGTAACCATTCCTTCTGGATGGCATGGAGAAACAGGAAGTTACCGCCTCAATAGCCATCGATTTAAGCGCTGCATTCGACACAGTGGACCACAACATTCTACTGGACGTCCCTAGCAGTCAATATGGCGTAACTGCCATCGCATTAAACTGGTTAGACTCGTATTTACGGCCGAGTAGTTACAGTGTCAAAATTGAATCAACGATGTCAGCTCCACACCAGCTACAGTGTTCTGTACCACAAGGAAGCTGTCTCGGGCCTTAGCTATATTTAACATTACGCCGCCTATTTATGTGTATGGATTCGCTGATGATCATACTGCAAATATACGCTTCACTCCAACACCATCAATGGAACGCAAAGCAATACACGACCTTCAAGATTGTGCAATAACCATTAACAACTGGATGAATGGGAATAAGCTCAAAATGAATAACTCAAAAACGGAATTTATAATGTTTGGTAGTAGGAAACAACTTGACTGAGTCAGTTGTCATTATAAATGATGCAATTCCAAAAAAAATGTAATACGCTATCTTGGTGCCTTTTAAGAGCAAAATTTAAAGAGAAGACACATTTAGTGAATCGAAAACTAGCCAGCATGTGTATTTAAGAACATCAGTATCATATCCCTTTGATAAAAAGGAGCTAATTAAATTAAAAAGTGAATTACTAGCATTTGCCTTAAGATATTTACATTTGCGAACACGCTTCAAAACATCTCCATAAATGATGGTTGTGAAATTCAATTAGTTAAATGCCATTTTAGAGAAACATTATATTTTGAAATTAAATCACTATATTTAGAGTGAAATTTAGCGAATTTACGCCGAAGATTATGATACAAAAAACCTTGTTTTAGCAATTTCTTCGTTAATATACGATTACGATCATTAAAATCTTTAACACATGAACATGCTCTAGCGTATCGTACCAATTGCGAAATGTAAATACCAAAGGATGGACCTTTAGGGATGTTACCATCTAGGAAAGAAAAATTCACAATTTCAAAGTTATAGTCGTCCCGTTTGTCGTATAAACTTGTTTTGATCATATTATTATTAATAGATCGATGTAAGTCTAAATATGCAGCATCTGTATTTGATTGAAACGATGTATTTTAGACTTGTTCTTTTGGATAGATATTGTGAATATATTGTCAAAGTATGGATTATCTAAGTTCAGTATGTCATCAATGTANCCCAAAAGAAGTGTCCGTAATGGTGACATGTGACCGGTAGCTGTGGCATCCGACAGCCAGAGTGCAGAAATATCCTTTCACGTATCCTTTCAGTTTATGAAAAAAGTGTCTTTATGTTGCCAAAACTTTGCTAATAATATCATTATAATTATTGTCTTAACCCTAGTTATATCAATTTATTACATAATATTTTATTTTTCCTGTGTTTTAATATCGTAGCCTGTATTGTTTTATTGCTTAAGTTTCTTACAGCATTTTATTTATATCACACATTTTTAGATAATTAATCCTTTAATTAATGCTGCATAAAAGTATGAATCACTCTTATTCTTTTTATAAATTGTATGTATATTTATATGTTTTGTACAACGCCATTGAATATTATTATATAAATAGGCGTTTCATCAAATTAGCAAGTTTCAAGTTTCAAGTAAGGAGCATATAACGGGTTAATGTAGAACAGCCATGCTTAATTATTTTAAAATCAAGAGCATTCGTAAATATTTAACAAGGGAAGCCACCGAGTTTCTTGTTGTATCATTAGTTGTTTCACATCTAGATTACTGTAACGTCTTATTGTATGGAGCCGCCCAGTGTGATCTTAATAAAATGAAGAGAATTCAAAATATGTGTGCAAAGCTAGTTTTAAACTGGAATAAATACGATAGTTCCAGGCAAGCATTGTTCCATCTCCATTGGTTACCGGTAAAGACCCGAATTGAGTTCAAACTATTGACCTTTATGTATAATTGTTCCCGTGGAAACGCGCCGGCTTATTTTACGGAACTATTAACGCTCCAACTTCCGAAGCGGAACCTAAGATCAGCTGACAATAATGTGATGAGCTACACAGTCCCTGTAAATAAACGACGAACATTCAGCGGTAGGGCTTTCCGGACTGCTGGCCCAAGAATCTGGAACACTATTCCATTAGCGATCAGGCAGTCAGAGACATTGGATTCATTCAAAAGAAATCTGAAGACATTTTATTTTAGGAAGTTCGACACTCTGTTCTAATATGTATTAACTTTTAAATGTGCTCATTTAATGTGTGTTTTATTATTATTATTTATTCATCTACTTATCTATTTTAATTTAATTCAAGTAGTGTTTTGTTTTATCTATTTAGTTTGGTTATTTTAAAGTGTTTATCAGATTTTAGTTACTACCTTTATTTATATGGTGTCAGATTTTTACCTCATAACTTCCATGTATTTTATGTTATATTTACATGTACAACGCCAATGAATATGCTCGCATTAAAATAGGCGTTTAATCAAATAAATCAGTTTCAGTTTCAGTTTCTCTATAGTTTAGTCCGATTTGTCAAACTTTATCATGAACAACATTGAAGAAAGCAAACATATTCTAAACACGCCCATTATACATGTATGTCGTTTTATGTTTATAAAACGAACATACATGGCAACTTGCTTCATGTGAATCAATTGTGTGTTTGTCAAAACATTATTTAAATGCCACCTAAAGAAATTCGGCTACATCCCGAACACCGAGAAGCATGTGCTAAAAAAACTGTTGGTGGATCGTTTTATCATATACTGATATATATACTAATAGTCACATCAGGAAACTGCATTACATACAGTAAAGGAAAAATAAAGGGCTTATCAGGTTGAACGACTTGAAAATAAAATTAAACAAAAATCGTTATTTAAATGGTTATATCACATTTTTTTACTAATGCCACTTTGTATACATACACGTACATGAAAAAATGACAAAAATAAAAATTCAAGAATGCATGTTTGAATTTATGCAACTAATGGTTAAGAACAACGATATTTTAGACTGCATATTATAAAAACAACAAAATACATATACTTTACATTAACTGAGGGGTTTCATTTTTTTATTATGACGTTATCAGCAAAATAAGTTCTTCTTTTTTCTCTAAACCTATAAGGGCTGGAGCTAAAATACTTCATTTATGAAACATTGTATAATGATCATTTACAGAGTTTCTTCAAATCATATACATGAGGTAAAAATTGGCAAGCCAAGGTTGAAATGTTATATTAAGATGTTAGCAAAGACATAATAAACCCTCTTCTCTAAAACCACTGCACTTATATTTAGTAGGTGTCAACAAATACCGGCTCTCAAGTTAATTCAAACGATGAATATTGCGTCAAACTGAACCCGCGAAAGGGGTCGCAAGGCTTATATAGACATTTTTGTTTTCTCCAACACATTTTATTTCGAGATTGCATAGATTGCATATACAATTATGAACAATAACACAAGCATGTAATACAATCAGAAATGCACAGAATAATATATGCGATATATCTAAGGTTAGCTCTCTAATGCATGAAATTTTGTGTTGAAAAAACTTGTATGGTATATAGATGAAAAAATTGACAAATTCCAGTGTATATAGATAAACATGGATGTTTTAATTGAACTATCATATGAAAAATAGGCATAGAGAAACAATAATAGGTGTTTTAATTGTATAATTAAGTTTATGCAACAATGGCATAAACTAGTTCCCATTCAATGTCAAAAGATTCTAAATTATTTTTTGAAATTGATATTTTTTTTCAAGTTATCATATTCGTACTTTATGTATTTCTTGGCTCCAGCTATGCTTGGAATGCATTTATTCATCTTACATTTGTATAAGTATAGCTTTATTAACAAAATAAAATTATTTATTGCACTATCGGACTTTTTCAAATATCCAAGAAGAAATATTGGCATATTAATGAAAGAAAAAGATTGACCTGGTAGCATTTTAACAATTATTGCTTTAGATATCTGACATTCCCAGAATAAATGCTCTAAATTTTCTTCACTTTGTTTGCAAAAAGTACATAATGGATCATCAGTTATTTTCATTTTGTTCAAAAGACTATTAACTCCAAGTATCCAATGAATTATTCTGTATTGGAACCACTGTACCTTTACACCATTTGTTATTAAAAAGTGTAGTTTAAAAATGCATCTCCATTCATTTTTATTTATTATTGTATTGAGTTTTATACCCCATTTTGCTTAAACTGAAGGTTGTTCATTGTTTTTATTTAGAATTGTGTACAGTATTAGCAACATAATTTAGATCAATCTTCTTTGAACAATATTTCACAGATGAGCGTGTCCCTTCTTGTTAATATTCCTGCCAAATTGATACAAGCTGTGTTCATACACATTGAATTCCTGAAGTGTCATTTAATAGCACAAGCCCGTACAACCACACACATATGACTCAAAACACATACAATAAGTTATACTATACACAGAAAATAATAATGTGATTAAATGTTTACAAACATCGACAAAAAGCGTAAAATCGCATATTGGAATAAATCGAGCTTGTCTTGTTTAAAATAAAAATGTGTTTTGTTTACTTAAAAATCGAACAATACTTCATATTATGTATACAAATTTCTTAGTCAGTACTCACAAAATAAGGAAAAACAAATATATATATATAAGATTTCAATTGTCGACAAAATTATTGCTTCTAGTAGTCATACGCGTTATGTTTTTTTTTTAATGATAAAGACTTTTTTTTTTATTCAGAATTCGTATGTGTAATGCATTCTTCAGCCGCTCAACATATTAAATGAAACAAACTTAGTGAAATGTATAAAAACGCAACAATAAGCAACAGTTAATAACATATTAAATATCTTTAAAACTTTATAACATTAGATAGAGACACAAAATGGCCTGATAAAGCATTAGAATTGGTAATGAAACTAAATAATAATAGTAATGGAATAAAACTAAAATATACGAACAGGATTAAACACGACTATTATTTTGCAATTCTAACATGATTTGATAATGTTCATAGCTCTAGGTTCAAGTACTTGTCAAAAAAATGATACTGAAAACGGTCAGCAATTATCATTATTATATATTAAATTAGTTTTATTTTTGCCTATTGTTTAATGGTAATGCTAACACATGTATTTTAAGAAATGTTATGCACATTTGTATAACATATTATAATAAATAAATTCTTTAAAAAATTATTCTAATTGAAATATAACATTACATATGTAACTAATATTCACATATATGAGCTCAAATCAGGCGCACTGGTTGATGATATTACATTACATTTGCATTAAAGTAAACTTGAGAATATAGAATATAAGTATGTGTACATACCATATGATCACACAATAACATACATTGACTTGTTCTCGGTACATACATCGATATAAAAAATAGTGTCATGCTATCAACAATGAAGTTTCATTAAAATGGTATTTTGATAACAATAACTTGTTATTAGATTTTAATCGATTAGTTATTGTAAATGTTATTTATTATTATGTTTATTAAGTGGATAACAAAAAGCATACTTAACGTGAAACAAGGCCATAATACCATATAAATGAAGATAGGTCGAACAGCAAAATAACTTTGATGATTGGTATGTTTGTAGACTAAAAGAACATCATGTTTGTATACAAAGTAGTACATGATTGTCTATTTCATTTTGAATGAAAACGATATTTCCTCGTGACACTGGGCTCCTAGTTCATGAGTATGTTGCCATCATATGTCTCTGTTCCAGTCACGCAGGATTGTGATTCTATTTTCACATATACGAATTAAAATAATATCATTAACCGCATGGGTATTAATTGTGCTTAAATTACTGTGTATGTCCGTGTTGACCACGTCAACACTGACTATTGTAGTGTCAAAACGGCCATTGGCGACTCAAAGTCCGTTTCAATATAACGAAATAAGTACACTTGCTGGTAAAACTATGTGGTAATGTCAGTAACATACAATATGAAGTGCTTGCCTTTTCTCTTCCCAAACAATCGCCATATATTGAGTTATATTAGCAACCTTTTTTAGAGAGTAAGTTATAGCATAATGTCATTGATCTGGTAAACCTTTACAAATCTAATAACACAGCCGTGTAATTACTGAAATATTTTATACTTTGAGAAGATATTTAAATAATTCTATCATTCATTTCAAAACACAAAGGTAATACACATATTTTTTACCGTTTGGATGCGTCTGAAAGTATTTTTTGTACTGACTTCTCGCTAAAACGACGTATGTTAAAATTATATTAGCGCCCCGCCTGTTCAACTGAAATAAAAAAAGAATGTATGCTAAATATTAAGAAATTGTTATTCTAATGATTGCGTTAGAGTCATTAAATGTAATCGAATAAGTTCGAAAGTGAACAATGTTTTGCCGAGAACGTAGTTTAAAGAAGTTTTACCTCAAAAGAGATTTAGTTTTTTTTTTATTTAATATGTCGATTCTTCAGGTTGTCAAGTAGTATTACATTTTTTTGGATATTTTATCTGTTTTGTTTTCCGTGTTGTACATTTATGTTACATTATTGTTCATTCTTCTTGGCTAAGTGTCAGGTGTTAGGCCCTGCAACATGGATTAACCCCCAATGCTATGCTTTGTATTGACAAATTTCAAGATGTTGACCCCTGTTTTATTAATGTGTTAAAATCATGTTTCATGTTGTGTCCAATTGTTTCGTAATGTGCTAGACTGTTTGGCAATGGTTACCTTTTTAAAATTAGGGACCTAGTGCTGAAAATATTGTTTCTCTCTTCTTGATGCAGCTGACTGTCCACTTTGTATATATTTGTATATATTTGAATGATATCGTTGTTTCTATTTTCTTATATGTACAGAATATTATTGGATAAAATACACGATGCATTTCAATAACATTATATTTTTGTAATACTATATAGTTATATAATTACATTTTCTCACTACACGTTGCTTTGTTGCGTACCTTTATAAAGCAAAAACACGTTTTTTAGGTACCGATTTGATATATA
>VMBQ01006061.1:0-49123 GCA_007657795.1 Dreissena rostriformis | reverse complement strand
GGGAGGCGGAAAACTACAACGGGCGAGGCATGGTATAGGGGTGATAACCCAAAAAAAGGGTTAGGGTAAGGGTTAGGGTTAGGGGTCGGGTTAGGGTTAGGGTTGGGTTTAGGCTTACCCAAACCCTAACCCGACCCCTAACACTAACCCTAACCCTAACCATAACCCTCTAACCCCCCCTTGCGCAATACCATACCATGCCTCGCCCGTTGTAGTTTACCCCCTCCCCAATTATGTGTAAGGGACAGAAACTGTGCAAACCTGTTGGAATGAACAAAGGAAAGTTCTCTCCCCTGGAATGTTCAGTAAATCACAGGGGGTATTTTAGAGGCATCATCATTAGACGATAAACTTGCATGTGCTCAAGTGCTACAGATGGTTAGCTTTTAAACATTTATTGTCATTAACCAGTTAATGGTTTTGTCTATACAAAATTTATAAAACAAAAACAAGAATTAGGAATTAGTTCAATGGTCCATGTATATTAAAGGGACTTTTTCACAGATTTTGGCATACCTGTATTAAAGTTTGTCATTTAATGCTTTAAATTTGATAAATGTAAACATTGGAACTAAATAGCTCTAGTAAAACACAAGAGTAAAATTTTATTTTAAAAAAAGTGGTGTATTTTATAATTAAATAAGCAATCCTCGTTTAATATGTCACAAAATATACCGATAATATAAGAACTCTCAAAATTAATTAATCGTTTCGCATTTGTAATGCTTTGTAATTTTCAGGTTTTTAAATTGTCAAAAAATGAATATAATGGATATTTTACAGCATGGTCAATGTTCAGTATAATTTGTTTCCTTGCAAATATCCTAACTACAAGAAAAATTTGCAAATCTGAAACAATTTTGTTCACTATTGTCAATCTACCAAAACGTGAAAAGGTCCCTTTAATCCTTTTTTTAATGTTCTTCCATGTAAACCCATCAAAATTCAATAGATATAATGTTAAGTTTGTTTATGAATTTTGACAAACTTTGGCTTTGTTAACAAATGTGTGCTAATGAGTCTTAATATAACATAAAGCCTGATACACTGTGTACTAAATCAATAATTTATCGAGTCACCATCTTGAAAAAATTATCTATTTGTCACGGTATTTGGATTTTATATGGGACCTTAACATGGAAAAAAATGTTGATGTTATCTTCATCAATTATTGGTGCAAATGGTCTCTTATCACAAAAAACCAGTATTGCTTCGTCAACTTTCTATTGTGTGTCTGTTTATGAAGAACTAAAAGCATTAAATACAATATGTTCATTTAGGTTCAATGGTTTGTGCCCAGACCACAGGATAAAGCTATATGATTCTCATGATTCTCGTGTAAGATCAGTCTTACAAGCATGACTTGACTAGGGTTTGGACAGATAGCAGTGATTGAAGTGTAACAAGAGATCCTGCATTGTTCTAACAGTGTTGCACAAAGAAATACTTGGTCCAACCAAAATTCCATTTTGATATTGATAGGTAACAAGAGACTCTAGAGGGCACAGGCGTTCAGATGTCAATGATAATGCATTGAAAATGGTATTTTGCTTTAAAAATTAGATCAACACAAGCAAGACATTTAAGTTTTTCACCTATTTGATTGCTAAGTCACAGTTATGAAGAAAGTGGTTAGCTGATTACAGCTAATACTATATCCCTAGGAAGTGTCAATACCCAAACAATATGCGTATTTTAGTTTTTAATTAAATACATTGTTAAGTACAAAACAATTGCACAAATTATTTCATAAGAACAACACATGGAATCAACATGAATCTGACACATAACAATATCTGTATAAAAACCACACACAGATCTGTGTTTTCACAGAGACAGGACAGGGGACGGCATCCTGTTATACCACATGACCACAGGCTGCAGTCCCCAGCAAAAACACTTGATGAATCTCTAGTAAAAATCTGACACATGTTTTAACAAATATACTGCTTATGTACAATAAAATTTTATCTTTACATATGTACAACGTATAAATGATGATACATATATATACACATTTATAACAGATAGCATTGTAAGTGTTCAGGATCACACATGAAACATAACACATGGGGAATACAAAGCAACCAAACATAAAACAGAGGCTTTGGCTTCAAGAAGAATAAAAAAAAAACTATTCAAAATGCTAAAACTTTAATATCAATAACCTTTTTAAAGTTGTCAAGCCAGTATTGAGTAAACCAATCATTTAGGGATGAATTTAGTAACGAGACTCAATATAAAATTTTGAAGCAAACAATATCTTTAAAAAATATAATTTATACAAAATAATGAGCCGTATCAATTTCCATGACAAGATCATTGCATTCCTTTGTAAATGCTGCCATCACCGACTGGTGAGAAGCATATAAGAACACATGGCGTTCTGTGTGTAGACAAAGCCTCTGTGGCTAACATTCAAGCATGTATTTGTGTTATGTAAGGGAACTGCATTGAAAGATAATTGAATGAAGTATAACACACTGATGAGCTTCTTTGTGTGCAGTAGGTTAAATGAAATGTTAGATGTTCACCATGTTTGATGAACTGCTCTGGTAAATAAGTGTAAAGTTGCTGTTTATTGTGAGATTGTCGTTGTTATGAATTATCTGTTGCTTGCTGATTACTATATTTCTCATTCAAAGTAAAAGAATACAGTTTTCTCATTTTGTTTGAATCATTGTCTAGCANCCCCCCAAGACATCCCTATTACTGCATTACCTGCTAATATATTGTTACTTAAATAACTGATTAGAGTGAAAGAAATCACTGGTCTGTACATTCTATTTACAATAATAAACACAAAACAATGAGGTTCAGACATGAGATGGAGAGAAAGCGAGACTATAAGAGTGGCTGTGTAAGACACTGGGACTAAAAACATAGCGGGAACTCTGAACAGCTAGCAGGTGTTGTGCAGAGAAACATAGCTTTTATAGGAGTAGATCTATAGCACCTTTCCCTACTTAAATATTCTAAGAAAATGTGTCAGTTACAGAGTTTCCAAACCGGTAATAAAACAAATAAATAACAAGGTTAGTAGAAAACATCAACATTAACTAACCAGCACCAACACATGTTAGCTGAGAAATGTAGCAGACACTCTGGAGCTGCAACTGTCTGATTATCTGATGTGCAACTGCTGGCAAATATGCATCTACACTTCTGCTGACATGGTAATTGTCTAAATTCAATTAGAATCTATGCAGCTTGATGAATGTTGTTTCATCACCATCCAACAAACCAGATTAGTTCTGCATTATGACTTAGTGTTGAAAACCAGTGCAGTGACATTTATATGGACAATAATTTGATTTTACATACATAAACTTCGTTTCAAAGTCATTATTTACTTCAGCCTAAGAGACTTAAAACAAATAACTTCCAGAAACATAAACAGTCTGTTTATCTTGTATGTTAATTCCATTGCCAAAGTGCTCACTGGGAAGTGGTCAGAGATACAGTCGGCAAGGTCATAATGGTCACTGCTGACCAGTTAACAACAACACATATATAATAATGATGCACCAAAACAAACAAAATCCAAAAATACATCAAGCACAAATGCTGGTATTTCTAGACACATCTGGGGCACTTGAGGTGAAATGTTTGTTGCATCTGAGAAATCATATTTCCAACTACATACAAATGCCGAATTACACTGAGGAGATTGAGACATATTGCTGGGGCATATCACGCGTCACATGACATCTCTACAGATCTGCCGCATGGTCCAGCCAGTCTGGCCTCGGGTCTAGGCAAGAGCACTGCACTTCCTACACATTGTTTATATCACAAATACTTGGAGCAAGTCCAGTCAATGGTCTGGTTCCAACTTTGGTTAGCACATTTGGTCTAAAAACACACGAACATGTGACCCAGTCTACTTTTTTCACTACAAAATATGACCACAACTGGTGACTACTTTTCACCCAAATTATAACCAGAGCTGTCTTTGATGAGATGAATTGAAACCAGTCTATTACTGGTTACATTAACAAGTGTAGCTCATAGGTATATACTCTATATTGGAATGTCACAAGCCAGTCACTTGCTCTGATCACACTTTGGAAGGTTTGGCCACTGGTATCCTGTCTTCATATGAGCAATATATGTTAACAAATCCATACACAGATATATAACGAAGCAATATGATATCCAGATCTGTACACTGCTATCGATAAACAAGTGGACTTTGTAAGTACAGTATATGAAACACTGAAAGACATGCTGTGAGCACAAGTGTTGGTACAGGGCCTGCCGGCACACTGCTGGTCAAGTCTATGACGCCCGTGTTCCCGTTGTCAGGCACATTGATCACACTGTCTGTGTTGCTAGTCACCTCTGGAATGTCTGAAAAAAAAACGTAAACAAACACATGAGGTCTTGAAACATCATGCACATTAGCCATTTAAAAATATAATTGAAAACATTTGTTGTGAAACAATTTAAAACAAGGTATGTGTTTGTGAAAAACTATGTCCCTTTTTGAGCGAGTTTGACCCATATATTTGACCTTTGACCTTGAAGGATGACCTTGACCTTTCACCACTCAAAATGTGCAGCTCCATGAGATACACATGCATGCCAAATATCAAGTTGCTATCTTCAATATTGCAAAAGTTATGGCCAATGTTAAAGTTTGTGCAAACAAACAAACAAACNTTACCTTTGACCTCAAAGTGTGACCTTGACCTTGGAGATATTGACGTAATTCTTTCGCGCGACACACCGTCCAATGATGGTGAACATATGTGCCAAATGATTTCAAAATCCCTTGATGAACGACATAGTTATGGCCCGGACAAGCTCATTTATGGCCATTTTTGACCTTTGACCTCAAAGTGTGACCTTGACCTTGGAGATATTGACGTAATTCTTTCGCGCGACACACCGTCCAATGATGGTGAACATATGTGCCAAATGATTTCAAAATCCCTTGATGAACGACATAGTTATGGCCCGGACAAGCTCATTTATGGCCATTTTTGACCTTTGACCTCAAAGTGTGACCTTGACCTTGGAGATATTGACGTAATTCTTTCGCGCGACACACCGTCCAATGATGGTGAACATATGTGCCAAATGATTTCAAAATCCCTTGATGAACGACATAGTTATGGCCCGGACAAGCTCATTTATGGCCATTTTTGACCTTTGACCTCAAAGTGTGACCTTGACCTTGGAGATATTGACGTAATTCTTTCGCGCGACACACCGTCCAATGATGGTGAACATATGTGCCAAATGATTTCAAAATCCCTTGATGAACGACATAGTTATGGCCCGGACAAGCTCATTTATGGCCATTTTTGACCTTTGACCTCAAAGTGTGACCTTGACCTTGGAGATATTGACGTAATTCTTTCGCGCGACACACCGTCCAATGATGGTGAACATATGTGCCAAATGATTTCAAAATCCCTTGATGAACGACATAGTTATGGCCCGGACAAGCTCATTTATGGCCATTTTTGACCTTTGACCTCAAAGTGTGACCTTGACCTTGGAGATATTGACGTAATTCTTTCGCGCGACACACCGTCCAATGATGGTGAACATATGTGCCAAATGATTTCAAAATCCCTTGATGAACGACATAGTTATGGCCCGGACAAGCTCATTTATGGCCATTTTTGACCTTTGACCTCAAAGTGTGACCTTGACCTTGGAGATATTGACGTAATTCTTTCGCGCGACACACCGTCCAATGATGGTGAACATATGTGCCAAATGATTTCAAAATCCCTTGATGAACGACATAGTTATGGCCCGGACAAGCTCATTTATGGCCATTTTTGACCTTTGACCTCAAAGTGTGACCTTGACCTTGGAGATATTGACGTAATTCTTTCGCGCGACACACCGTCCAATGATGGTGAACATATGTGCCAAATGATTTCAAAATCCCTTGATGAACGACATAGTTATGGCCCGGACAAGCTCATTTATGGCCATTTTTGACCTTTGACCTCAAAGTGTGACCTTGACCTTGGAGATATTGACGTAATTCTTTCGCGCGACACACCGTCCAATGATGGTGAACATATGTGCCAAATGATTTCAAAATCCCTTGATGAACGACATAGTTATGGCCCGGACAAGCTCATTTATGGCCATTTTTGACCTTTGACCTCAAAGTGTGACCTTGACCTTGGAGATATTGACGTAATTCTTTCGCGCGACACACCGTCCAATGATGGTGAACATATGTGCCAAATGATTTCAAAATCCCTTGATGAACGACATAGTTATGGCCCGGACAAGCTCATTTATGGCCATTTTTGACCTTTGACCTCAAAGTGTGACCTTGACCTTGGAGATATTGACGTAATTCTTTCGCGCGACACACCGTCCAATGATGGTGAACATATGTGCCAAATGATTTCAAAATCCCTTGATGAACGACATAGTTATGGCCCGGACAAGCTCATTTATGGCCATTTTTGACCTTTGACCTCAAAGTGTGACCTTGACCTTGGAGATATTGACGTAATTCTTTCGCGCGACACACCGTCCAATGATGGTGAACATATGTGCCAAATGATTTCAAAATCCCTTGATGAACGACATAGTTATGGCCCGGACAAGCTCATTTATGGCCATTTTTGACCTTTGACCTCAAAGTGTGACCTTGACCTTGGAGATATTGACATAATTCTTTCGCGCGACACACTGTCCAATGATGGTGAACTTATGTGCCAAATGATTTTAAAATCCCTTGATAGATGACATAGTTATGGCCCGGACAAGGTTATTTTCGGGACAGACAGACAGACAGACAGACAGACCGACCGACAAAGTGACTCCTATATAGCCCCCACTACCAATGGTAATGGGGGTATAACAATGTTGACTGAAAGGGCATGTATTGCTGTATTGGACTTTGGCAGTACCTTGAGTGGTGGGGAACTGCTGGTTGACAACGGTCATATTGATACGCATGTTCTTGTCCTTACACGCACCATCATACTCATTACTTAGGCCCTGGGACGTGCCAGTTGAAAATGCTGCAACAGAAGAACATTGACTGTAATCAATCAATGGTTCAAGACATATCAACAAAATATTCTTTTAATCACATTTTCAGTGTTCAACATTGAGTAGAATGATGCACTGTTAAACTGTGTGTTAAATTGGCAGCAGGGCTTTTCCCAGCCACTTTGGTAAAAGAAGTCTGGTCAAATTGGGATTTTTTAAATCAATAAAATGGCAAATTTGTGATTTTTTAATCGACAAAATGGACCAAATTGGGAAGTTCGGTTTGGGATCGAGTCCGTTTGCTTTGAGACCAGGTCCGTTTTACGGACTTTTTTAAGAAGCAGGAAAAGCCCTGCTGGCATAAGCTCCAACACACTGCTTATACCAACTTACATGCAATATAGTAACTGTGGCCCACTTTGAAGTCTTTCCCATTGGGCGTTCCAGTGAATATGGAGATTTCCACAGTGAAGTCAAAGTACACGTCTGGTCGGTTGCAGATAACGAACACTGAGCTGTCATTGCGTGGCTTGAAACAGTTTTTGAACCCCTCCTCAGACACCTATGGAGGGATAAGAGTTGAAATAATAGGAACATAGTCATGAAATATTATATAACAGCTACAGATCAAGACAGATTTCCCCGGTAAAAAAGAGCCATATAGCGACAAGAGACCAAAGAATACTATAGCTATAGAGAAATAAAGATAAAATACAAGTGTAATAGCTACACAGTTACAAAGATGAATTAATAGCTACAAAGCAATAAGAGATGAAATAATACCTACAGAGAAATAAAGATGCAATGTGACCTTGATCTTTGACCTAGTGACCCCAATTTCAATAGGGGTCATCTACTGTCCAAGGCTGATTTACATGTGAAGTATCAAGTCAATCGGTCAATTGGTTGACGACTTATTGAACGGAAAAGACTTTCACACTTATTGTGACAGTGACCTTGACCTTTGACCTAGTGACCCCAATGTCAATAGGGGTCATCCACTGTCCAAGGCCAATGCACATGTTCAGTATCAAGTCAATCGGTCAATTGGCTGACGAGTTATTAATCGGAAACCATTTTCACACTTATTGTGACAGTGATCTTGACCTTTGACCTAGTGACCCCAATTTCATTAGGGGTCATCTAATGTCCAGGGCCAATGCACATGTGAAGTATCAAGCCAAGCGGTCAATCCGTTCAAAAGTTATTGATCGGAAAGGAACTGGTCTAGACAGACACACAGACCGACCGACCCACCGACAGACAGACAGACCAACTGACCGTCATCCAGCAAAACAATATACCCCCTCTTCTTTGAAGGGGGAATACAAATGAAACAATTGCTTAGGTGCAATATGGTTGAAATAGTATCTGGCAACTGTCCACTTGATAATGAAGAAGTTTGTCCTTCCCAATGCACAAACATGTCAAAGATTAACAACTAAGACAATATAAGTAATTTGTTGTGCAATATTTAATTTTAGAAATATTGTTAATAAAATTAATGCCAATCATAAGGCATAACATGAAGCAGTCAATTAAAAATTAATATAAAATTAAATTTGAAAAAAAGGGGTCTCTGCACATTGTGTGACATCACTTACCCAATAGATCACGTAGTAAAGTGAATCTGCAGTGGTGGTGTTGCGCTGGGGACAGATGATCTTCAGGTTTGAGCCCACGGGGATGGACAACTTCGCCCCATCCTTCTCACTGAACCTGCAAACAGGCAAACACATAATAGAGAATCATTCACATGCATCTAGCAAAATGATGCTGTAATCCATCTTCTCTTCAGCATTACAAGGTTTCTTCATGGGACAAATAGAGAGAGGGGGGCTGAAAATATATTGCCCAACATGGGGAAGATTACAAACACAACCATTAACGGCTCCCCGCCATCTAAATGGCTAATTTGCACATTATGCGATCACTGCCTCCTAGAATTCTGTAATTTTCTGATCAAGTGCTCCTGTCAAAGTTTGGTTGATTGGTTCCCTATCAATTCTGAACCAATCTGAGGCAGCAGTCATTCAAAGACTTGCAACAAATGATATGGAAGCTCTTGGATAACTCATATGATGAGTAAATCAAAAGAGATGCTGGATTCCATTTCAATCAAACAGGTTTGGATTGACAGAATGAAACAGTTTTAGGTAAGAGATTAATACAAGCAGTCAAAGATTCATATTGACATTCTGATTGCATGCCACACCATTCATCCTGCACTCAGATAGTCCTCTACAGGCAGACACACAAGACATAGTGCTTTATTTATAAAAAAAAAAAGACATGTTCACAAGTTCTTGCTGACCTGATTTGAAATTCTATAAACTACATGAGATGCCCACATTCAAATGCAGACGTAGGAATATTCCTCCTACAAGGGTAACAATGTGGCTAAGAACCCATTTACAATGCTTACTTTATGATTCCCTACCCCCTAAAAACGTAACTGTACGATTACCTCCCAACCCTGTTCCCCCCATGGTAACTATGTGACTACCCCTTATTAGCCATTAAGACTGGCTGTCCCTGGCACTACTGAAGTGAGATCCACTGGGACAGACAGCTCTTGGCCACTCAGAGCAATCTATGCAAATTAGGCAGAAATTGGGAGCATTCCACTTCCATAATGCAATTATCACAACATTAAAGGCCCCATAAGGTAATTTTATGGATGGGTTAAGACGAATTCTAGAACTCATTAACATTTGTTTAGAGAAAACAGAAGAGCAAAAAATGTTAAGCCATTGTTTTCCACGTGCGATAGCTACTCCATTCTGCAACAGCAGTTGTGTTTCCACCATTAGTAACATATTTTGGTGAAAGTATTTCTCTTAGATAAATAAATTCTTCTAGCAAGTTATTTTCTGATGTGACAAATTAACGTGGAAGTCAATAATCAATTTCTTGTTCTGTAAATATCCAATCACACTCTGTGCTGCCCACATAGCAACTTGACTGGAAACCATTAATCTCGATATAATGGCATGAATATTATCATCTTATAAGGTAGATAGGCAACTAATGGGCACATACATGTCGCGTTCTGAGAAAACTGGGCATAGGCTAATCAGGGACGACAATTTCCGCTTTTAAGGAATTTTTCGTTTAAATGATGTCTCTTCTTAGTGAAAATCCAGTTTAGGCGGAAAGTGTCGTCCCGGATGAGCTTGTGCGGACTGCACATGCTAATCTGGGATGACACTTTTTTCTCAGAACATGTGATGTCTGTGTGACATCATCAAGCCATGATGCTGACTGACATTTTCAACATGGGGAACGAAATGGTGGCTTTGTGAACACATAAAAAAATCATACAACTATAACAAATTGAACAGTTGTACAATGACTGCAAAATTGAACAGTTGTACAATGACTGCAAAACTGAACACTACAGGCAGTCATGGTGACATCAGGTGTGTTTGTAATGTGGCCGGTCAATTGTGTAGACACCAGGAGAAAATGAGAGACATCCTCATGGCCTCATAGGGGCCTCCAGGACAGGCTAATGACACCTCTCCAACATGGCCACCACATACTTCCCTCCACCATTAACACAGTCAATGCAGACTTCACTCTCATGAGATATGGTCAAGGCTGACATGCTTTTATCAGGATAAACAAGATGTGTTTGTGAAACACAATGCCCACCAGTAGGTATCCTGGATTACGTATCCGGAAACCATTTTACTGTGACTGAGTCACCGTGACCTTGACCTTTGACCTAGTGACCTGAAAGTCAATAGGGGTCATCTGCGAGTCATGATCAATGTACCTATGAAGTTTCATGATACTAGACGTAAGCGTTCTTGAGTTATCATCCGGAAACCATTTTACTATTTCGGGTCACCATGACCTTGACCTTTGACCATGTGACCTCGAAATCAATAGGGGATATCTGCGAGTCATGATCAATGTACCTATGAAGTTTCATGATCCTAGGCTTATGCGTTCTTGAGTTATCATCCGAAAACCATTTTGCTATTTCGGGTCACCGTGACCTTGACCTTTGACCTAGTGACCTGAAAATCAATAGGGGTCATCTGTGAGTCATGATCAATGTGCCTATGAAGTTTCATGATACTAGGCATAAGCGTTCTTGAGTTATCATCTGGAAACCATTTTACTATTTCAGGTCACCGTGACCTTGACCTTTGACCTAGTGACCTCAAAATCAATAGTGATCATCTGCGCTAGTCATGATCAATGTACCTATGAAGTTTCATGATCCTAGGCCTAAGCATTCTTGAGTTATCATAAAGTGTGAATGAAATGAGCTTTTTTGACCCATGTATTTGACCTGTGCGACCTTGAAGGATGACCTTGACCTTGACCATTCACCACTCAAAATGTGCAGATCCATGAGATAGACATGCATGCCAGATATCAAGTAGCTATGCGCAATATGGCAAAAGTTATAGCAAATGTTAATGTTGGCGCAAACCAACCAACAGACCAACAGACAGACAGGGCAAAAACAATATGTCCCCCAGTATATACTGGTGGACATAAAAAGTAATAGTCATGCAAAATATATAAAAATATATATACATCAAACCTCTGCCTGTATTGTCATGTAAACCGTTTGACCCTGGTTAGAAGGGGATCTTTAGAGAATAAGAGACAATTGACAATCAGTCAGGGGAATTGTTTCCTATTTGGAACATGATTACAGGATTTGCTAACCAGTCCTATGGTATACTCCTCTAAGCCCCTGGTCCGTTGTCTGCAGCCAGTTTGGAACAAATTGATGGTCACTGATTGATATTCAGCCGGAAACTTGTAGGCTTAACATACATATTATGGCAGGGGCAGGCATGTACAGTCTACACGATGTACAAGGCAGTTAAATTATGGCTTAGGAATTAGACCCACTTGTTAAACAAAATACTAGTAATGCTGTATGCAGTCAAGCCAATGCATATATGTGACAAAGTCAATTGGTCTGATAACTTGTCTGTGAGGTGTATGGCCAGTTCCAAATGGATGAGGTAGACTGACAATGAGAGCCTGTGTGTCGGGTCCCCAGGCATTGCTGTAACTAGAACCAACAGACATGTGATGGATGTAAAAACAATGGAGCAGAAAGCTTGCTAATGAATACAAATGATGCTTCTCTAGACCATGGTGATTAATGGCAAACAGAACATTCCCATTCTCCTACCAACCCAATACATTACACAATGTCTAAATATTGGTGTAACCCGTCCTATGACCCTGGCATGAAGAATGGCTGTTTAAGAGGGGACCAGTCCAATGTTGACACTGTCTGGCTGATGACTGGACACATGGTATAGTATTCCTGTCAACATTTGCTCCTCTTGCATCCATTTCCTTCCACAAAATATGTCCATTTTCGTCAATAAATATTCGTTACATTAAACTCTTAGTTGAAAATTCGCCCACTAACAATCAATGCAAATAGAACATTTTTCATTTACTTTAAATTCTTAGAACTCAGGGCCTGACTTATTATTTGGTATGCTACTTTTATTTATGAACTTTTGGTTACAAAGAGATAACTACTGTGTATGATGTATGTAGTATGTAAATAAGAACATGTTTTCTGTAGCTTCCCTTCAGAGTATGGGAAGTAATCATGCAAACTTCGCATTGTCATGACATATTCCAATAAAGATACCTCGTTAGAAAGAAGAAGTTAACAGCTACTATCACCTACTGTATTACAGTTGAAGCTGGTGTATTCAAGCAAATTTGTTCTATATTAATTAACTACTAATTTACGAGGTGTTTAAATTTCAATTTCAATTTTGAACAAATATTGTTTTTCACTTACAATAATTATAACAGATTTCTTTGTTGTTGTTTTTCCAAATGGAATAGACCAATATAAGTAAAATATGCAACTACACAAAATGCCATCTTCTAACTTACAGTTTCATCAACAAATATCTTCAGAAGCTGAGTACACGCAAATACATTTTAGAGTTCTTCTATAGAGACTATAATATTTTTTATCACACCCACAGACCAATAAAGCTTCTGCAATCTCTTGAAGCAATATAAATCTAGCAGCCTATCAGTTATGGGAAACATTTATCTACAACAATATATAAAGTGAGATGTTCACAGACCATTTCCCAAGATCAGGTGACATGCTATAAAAACATTCATCAACATTCTGGACAAAATACATGGCAGCAAATGAATGTTGGAGGTTGCTATGTGGGTCTCTGTACCACACTGTACCCACCCCTCTCAACCACCTGGGGGGGGNCTGGGGGGGGGGGGGGGGGGTAATTGTAAGCATCTCCATAGTTATACATTTATACAATTACCACATCTTCCAATTCAGAATTATATGCAAATATTCAGAACACAAATGTTCTTTTCAAGGTAAAAAATACTTAAAACAAATTATTTGACAAAATGCATAGTATGATCAACACATAATAATGGCTGTTTTACTGCTTCTTTTTCCTTTATTGATGAAACCCACAAATACTGTGTTCTGGCATTAATGGGGGTTCTTTATATAATCAACAGCAAATAAAATAAACAGGCGCTCTGAATTATCTGTCATTCCAATTCACATTCCAACATATGCAATAATCCATTATCTCAACCTTATTTTTTTCAATTCCATTGTGAAGAAGTTCCTCCTGAAAACAGAATGTCGCAGGCGAGAGCTGACAGTGAGGGGCCCGCTGGGACAGGCCGGGTCTACACAAATATGCTGGCTGTGGTCTGTGTGTGAAGGAATGAGCGTCTCACTGCTGGACAATATGGCAGGCTGTCTCCCCAGAGTCAGAGTGCAGGCGAACAAGGCATGGATGGGAGACAGACTGCTGTCAGGTGCTCAATCTTGCCAGAGGAATAACAAATAACATAAATATGATATCTGGCATTTATGTCCCACAAGCTGCAATAACGGAGACAATTACTACTGGCTTGCTTGCATGTTGAGACAGCCGATTTTCCCAGTAATATTTTTCCTTGGGGTAATAGGCCTGCTTCCATGCCATTAAACAGCATCAGGAATTCTGAAACTTGTAGGATTCAATAACACGCCATAATACCCACCATAAGCAGTGAACCAACACCTCCAGTTTATTTCCACTTAAAATGTTCAAACAGAGGGCTGCACACCACCATGATTGAATTAATACACAGGGTTACAATCCACCATCAGCTGAAATTGCAGGGGGGAATGACAAAATTTCCTTGAACTACTAAATTAATGAACTGTAGCACACATCAACATTGTGTCGGGTCCACGAAAATGTCACAGTGCCGGCAGTGAAATGTAAGATCGCCAGACTTACTGTCCAGTGATATTTGTTTTCAAAGAATGTAACCCTCTTGCAGTTTGCACAACATTTTGTGGTTTCTGGTTCAAATTTAAATTGTTTCATTGATGGTAGTTTTGTAAAAGCATTCTTGGTGTAGTTGTTTTGTTTGTTGTGTTTTTGTTCAAGCAAAGATAATCTTATGTTATTTTTGTGAATATATCAGGAATATCTGTCAGTAAAATTGTCTATAAAGAATATGAAGTATATGTTTTCGAACATTAAAACACAATGATATTTAGCAAATGCAAAATTGAGGCCAGTGAAATTTACAACCTTCCTGTATTTTTTCCCTCTTCCTAGGACAGCCTGGCCTGTAAATTGTGGCAGTCTTTAGCCATGTTTTCTGTAGAACAGAATCCATTAGTAATGTTGGGGAAACATGGTTGATTATGGTCATAAATGCTGGCAATCAACTAGCAGCAACATCCACCATACATCTCAATCAACCCACCAACACGGTCACACATTGGGCATATTCATCTTAATTGCAGTCAATAGTCTGAACACCTCTGACAATCTGCCCCACACTAATATTTCATCTGACAACTGATCATTTAATATTCTCAAATGCATTCCTTTTAGGTTGTATTCTGCATAACAATTCAAAATCCAGACACCAATAAATCCATAATATCAACAAATCCAAAACACTCATTTAATATTTCAAGAAAAGTCTAAGTGATACTTGTCGATTAAAACGACGAAAACTGAAGAGGTCTTCGTCAATTACACTAGCCACTTGAAATTTGTTCAAATACTTAGCATTTAGCGCAGTTTGAAATAGTGTTGTGTAAACAGTGACAGGGGATAGATAATTGCTAAGTCTGATATGACACATCATAGAGGAACTTGCTGATTTCTGCTGAAGACAAAATGCAGGGCGTGTCGTAAAAACTTTAACACCAATGAAACAACTAATACATGGTTTACACCGCGACTATTTAAGCGGTATTGAGGTGAATGTTTATTACCCTGGATGATTGCCGGATGATTGCCCCTTGATCATACACAATAATAATAACACTGATTGGGTGTTTATTATGTTGAGGCACATGCAGACAGAATCATAAATCAATACAAAAGAAGCAAAGCCCGCAAGCAAGTGAAGCTTTTGTGATACACTGCTGCCACGGTGATGAATACAGGAGATGACAACATGATGAATACTGGAGCTATGATGACCCTCTCTTAAATTATCACCTTGTTTGTACTTCCCTGTTAAGACTGCTGTAAGAGGTAATATGGCCATTGTATTGTCTGAACAAGGAACAGCCACATGCAGAATGTTAGAACAATGTGTTGTGTATGACAGGGGGTCCTATATACAAAATGTACCAGTGCCAGTTTGTAAAGAGCCAATATGAGCAATCATGGGTCACTGCTGAACACAATGAATGAGGAATATGCACACATGGAGGTGGCTCATTGTTTGCATACACCGATCCGATTACATACGAGGCCATGTGCAGTTGGAATTGGCCACGAAATATGATTGATCCCTTTAGAAAAATAGTTACATCATTACGTGTCTGAATAAATGCCAACAAACCTGGATGTTTGATTTCAAAATGAAGTAACGCCCATTACCTCATGTTACAAAGTTCTTTAATTATAATATGTACTTGCTGCCTTTAAATTGTTGATTCAAAAACATTTTTACATAATTACAATTTACTTTATGCCTAAATTGATGTGATTACGTATTGCAATTTCGTAAAAAAAAATATTATTCATACACTACTTTCTTCTTTCTTCCTTGATCCTGAACAATTTCTATAGTCTTTCTTACCTAGTCTTAACAGTTTCTAATTAATACTTTCTAATATTTTTTTTTGCTTTATACTGGGGCTCTTTATTTCCAATGTTTATATTAATCAATTTAAAGCATGTAATTACAAACTTTATTTTTTTTCCCAAAATATGTAAACAAATCCCTTTAAATATTCCTTGTCTTCTTTAACAATTTCTAACTTAAAACATTCTTAAGTCTTCCTTTATAAATTTTAAAAGTCTGCCTTAATAATATCTTAAGTCATTACAATTTCTTAAGTCTTTCTTAACAATTTTGAAATTCTTTCTTAACGATTTCTAAAGTCTTCCTTAATAATTTCTAAAGTCTTCCTTAACAATTTCTTAAGACAATGTTGAGTTCAGGCCCCAGGTTTGACGTGTATAGGACACACAAGTTCAAAACTTACTGCATGTAGTTAAGGCAAAGAGTATCTGGCTAAAAAAAGATGTCAGCAGCAAAGTGATCTGTCATCCATAAAAGATCATACACACTTCCATAACTGGCACATGCATTAAAATTACTTTCTTATATAGATATGAAAGAGAGAAATCTTATCCAACCCTAGATATCAATACAGACTTGAGGGAGATTTCATTTCAAGCCCATTTTAGATGTTATTTAATACGATATCTCAGTTAATATATTGATCCGTGATCACATGAGTGACTTTAATTAAGTTTGCACAATAACGCCGGCATTCAGAGTCACTGGTCTGTACCCTGCCACATGTCCCCCTTCAATGTGACCGCTTACAGACCTTTCTCTGAAGCAGTGCAATCATAATCCACAATTATCACTGCACTCCATAGACCTCTTGATCCAGCCATTCACGGCACAGAAATATCATCGCAGCACAGTGACAGTACAGTTACACATGTCCAACAGAAACAATTATAGTTGCCGCAAGCATCTGCGTGTTATTTACAACCTATTTTTTTATAAGTTCAATAATTACAGGAGAATACTTTTATCAACTCATGCAAAGGTCAAACAGATGGAACAACATTCTGATTTTTGTTTAGCAAGTAGCCCCTTCTACATCGTTAAACACTTGGTAATTCCAAACAGATTGAACCTATTTCAACATGGGACTCTTGCTAGCCACCAAAGCACTTGAAGTAACAGCACCCAGTACATTATACTAAGGTTGAATGGCTAATCGCCCATCATCATGGACAGCGACCTCTACACATGTCTAGTTGATATTTAATGGTGCCATCACCCTTAAAGAAAAAAGGTTCAATATGGGATCCTTTGGATTGCTTAACGAAAATAAGAATAATATTCATAAAACCTTTTGACCTTCACATGTACAGAAAGCTTTGCATTAAGTACATAATTTACAACAGCAGAATATAGAGTTGACATTCTTTTATTTAGAATTGAATGAAAACAACTCAAAATGATTTCCTCCGAGCAAACCTTTTCAATTATGTTCTATTTGATGTGTATGCAGAGTAACTATTGAATTATATGTGCCCGTAACATAAATATTTGTACATAAGTCTTCACAGTATTCAACAGGTTCTGCAAACACAAAATCAATACTGAAACAATTCCAGAAGTCTGAATAAATCAGCAAATACTGAGAACTCTTCTTTCACAGCCAATACTTCCAGAATTTGGGAGACAACATTCACAATGGGCAACCGAAATATGAACAACACTTCAGAGTTATTGAATACTTCCACAAAATTGAATGCTATTTGGTCAACAAGTATATAATGAAGCCTTCAACCTTATTTTAATATGTGCCCTGGGGTTACCTGTGACGGCAGAAACTGCCCACCACTTTAATGCAAACGTTACCCCATTTATGCCTAGCGTCTAGAAAAAAGGCCTTGGCAAACAGCGTAGACCCAGATGAGACGCCGCATGATGCGGCGTCTCATCAGGGTCTACGCTGTTTGCTTATAGGAATTTCTCTGAGAAATATTCTAAAAATAGAAATAAATACACCAGACATCTCCATTTTTGGAAATAAATTGATCCAATTTAGAAGTATGGGAGAGTCCACTAGGCATAAATGGGTTAATGAAGGTTAGGACCTGAACCTACTTATCTTTCCAAGGGTGTCCTGTTCCTGAATGCTTGATACATGTATCTAACAATGTTGAGGGTGCAAAGCTTACCAAGGAATATTTCTTCTTTTCTTTAACAGTCTGACTGATTTGGTGCCCTTAAGAATAATTAATGTTCAAGACATTTTAAACACTTTATTATTGCATACCCCTGCCTCCGTACCATCAGCCAAGTAAGCCGACTGGAAATAAATGCAACACTTGAGTGAGAATGGTGGAAAATAATCCTGAGAATGGCAGGCATTTACTCAGCAATTAAAGTCGTCTGCCAGATGAGCTTCCCATGCAGTAGTGTGCAGTCCCATGTTAGCCTAGATCTTGCTCTGTCTGGCAAACACATCTGCAGGGCACTGGGGGCATCTCAGTCATATGAGCTATCTAACATGAACATTTGAAATATACACCAGTGCATCACCGGGAATGATCACAGGCGCTGGGTAAGCCATTCTGCAGATAATTCTGACAACATGTAAACAAGCTCTGGGAGATCATAAACTCTCCACACTGGACCCAACATCAATTGAAAACATTCACTGGCCATGACCAACAAGGTATTTAAACCTATTTTATGAATAGAGCTTAAAACTATGGCCCCCAAAAGATGCCAGGGCCTCATATCGCATTGTGTTTCTAACAAAATATTAAGTGACCGCTATTATTTAAAAATCTCCACCATTACATCAGATTAGCTCAGTTGTACCTCTTGACTACTGCACACTTTACATCATGTGTCTGCTGCAAACATTACCCTGCATAGCTGTTGATTCTCCTAATTAATCAATGGAAGCCTTATGGTATTTTTAAACTATAAATAACCCAAATACCCGAGATTAAATGTCATGCACAGAATGATTTGCAAACTTTGTCCTTTTTAATATCCCTCAAGAATGTAATTGAAAATTTCATGAAAGTAATAAATCAATTGCGAAGGCTTACAGATAATTCCCAAACAATGAATCAGATCTGTCTGCTTTTATATGAAAAAAATGTAGAAATGTTCATAATGAATAGTGCTCCTAGAGCATTTAACACACCTGAATACAGATAAAGAGTCCTTGAGATAGGCAGCCACACAGACTGATGCACATGATTAATAAGCTGCTAATGAACAACAAAGGCAATCTTGACTCTTTCCGTGCTGGAATCAATTTTGAAGGCCTTTTCAAACAGTTTGGATCCAGACGAGATGCCACAAAATGTGGCGTCTCATCAGGTTCCAGACTGTTTGCTATTCTGATACATTTGTAGTATTCTTTGAAAAATCGAAGAAAATGCTAATTTTAGAATTCAGCAGACCACATTTTAACAGACGATAAAATTCCCAGCATGCAAAGGGTTAATAAGCTGCTTATGAACCACAAAGGCAATCTTGACAGTGTTTCACCACCACAAAACCACAAACCACCTTGCATGAGTGAGGTCAGTGTATGCAACAGATCCCTACTAGCCCTGGTACACAGGTCCCTACCAGCCCGGTGGTAGGGTANGGGGGGGGGGGGGGGGGGGTAGAGGCACATCTGCTAGTTAAGGCTTCCCCTGTAACAGACACAATCGCCCATTGTCACTGATACCTGTCCACCACCTGGGACACAACACTCACAGCAAGCCTAGCATGTCACATAATTAAAGGAGATGTCTAGTGGAGAGGGCTTTGATCAGTGTTGGCCGAGGGTTTGAGTGGACAAGTGTAACACACTGTAGTGTTGATCACAACTACCTCCATGTGCATGTCCAGCGCATTGATCTGAAGTTGGGTTGACTCCACCATCTATCACACAGCTGTACTTCACACAAACAATGCTTACAATACATGTACTTAAGCTATCAGCATGTGCCATCTCAAACAGACTTTAACAATCAGGAACTATGATTGTGTTAAATCACCCACAACTAAATACCCAAATAATTCTTTTGCTTTTAATAGAGCAAGTTACCAGTACACATAAATTATTGAGCCATTTGTCAATTGCTTCTTTTCAGACTTAAACACTGATTGTGTTGGTGAAGTAAGGTGTTCTGGTCTCTCAGGTTTCAATGCATGCGGTTCACTAAGAGGCTCCTATCATGGAAATACAGTCACTTTTACACACCGACTACATGAACGTTAAATGAAATATTTAAATTAATATCCCATATCACTTTGGCTACATATTGAATGTTTTCAGTGGATGAGGCCAAGCAGAACAGCTTATATTGCCAATAAAACCTGTCAAGCGTTGACACAGGGATGTGACAATACTAGGAGCAGTTTGTCATTAACACACAACATCAAGGCAATGTGTATGGGGGGAGTTGACAGAGCGGAGACAGCAAACTGTTCAATGAATACCGGTACTCTTCTGAATCACAAAACAGTGAATACCTGATACACAAAGACCCAGTCTGTATGGGACTGCACTTTATCCACACATACTTCCACAAATCACAGGAAATATGTGGCTATACTTCACTTTGTCTGGCCTGCCCTTTTCTCACTGTTCATCAGTGAAAAACATCAACATTTTATGTAATTCATTATGCAGTTTTTGACAATTATGATTGAATATCCTGTGCTGAAACATTGGTTTGTAATTACCAAAGGTTATTTATGTAGTGGCAGACTGCATTAAACATGTACATGAATCCAACATTAAAGCCCTAGTGATTGAAGGAAGACTTCCATTGAATATTGTACTATAACTGCACACTGCACCTGTAGTAACATAATGGTTGACATCAAAGGAACATGTTAGGTTTCAGTTGTACAAGATTGAAAACTGATCTGATACTTGTTATGGGTAAAAGAGTGGTGAGAAGTTGAGAAAGGTTGATGAAAGTCTCATTGGTCAAACAGTATGTCACTGAAATGTGCATAACTGCATATCATTCACAAGTTATGTACAGCTGTGATTTTAGCAATGTTGAAATAAAAGAACATGAAACTTAAGCTACAAGTTAGACTGTAGTGTTGATTCTATTTCAAGTTCACACCTTCAGTATCTTGTTACTTCACATAACACACAACACCTGTACGTGCACAAATTCATAGCTGGAAGCAAGTATGATATAAGAGAAATGCATGAACATTCTTCAAACATAAACACAGACACAAAGTGTTTTACAAGATTTTTTTAAAGGGAGAATTTGTGAACGGCTACATTAAATAAAACATAAAACGTCATAAATATTCACATGTAGTTTCCTCATCCATCAAATTAAAATGGAATTGTGGCTCAAGTCTTTTTGCCAACATCTACACTAGTCACAGTCTAAGCTGAGCAGGTTTATGACTGTCCCAATTCCATATTCTGGTCCCAATAAATGTTCAGGTGAACTTAACGCAACTAGAGTTAATTAAAATGCATCAGATAGTACCTGGGTACTCAATATAAATCAATCTCCTTGCTTGTCTTTCAATTATTCATCAGATTTAATCACACAGATACTGAATTATCATTCTAATGCTAATGACAGTCCAACCGATTAGTTACCACAGTACCAGTGGGATTTGTGACTGCACACACTTCATGGGTATCCACCCTTATATCAACCTGCAATAGTGCAACTCACTACCTGATTGTGTTAATTTATTATGTGTTTTGTAGCAGTGTCCATAACAACAAATCTATTGCGATATAATTTCACATTTCCCAAAAATATTGTTGTCAGGGACACTGTTTGAAAAACAACAAGCTACTAATGAAAACTAAAATAATATGACTATTTTTATAGCGTGCTGTATATTGTGTTGGCCCAGTGTGAGAGGGTGCATTCCACCAAGCTTGATGTCAAGATAGTGTTCAATGTGAAGGCTATAAGTTGTAATGCTACTTCTACTGTGAATTATGGGTTGTCAATACACAATGGCCTTCATCAACAAGCAGCCTTCAGTCACATCTCATAGCAGAGCAGCCAGTGTTCCAGTCGCCTGGATGCTGCCTGCCTAATTTCTTCCCCAGTATCATATTGGGAAACATCTCTGTATCAAACCACCAGACGATTATGACTGCCATCATTTACTGAGCCACAAGATGTCAGTGGAGACACAAGATACAAAGGCAGGAAATTAAGGACAAAAAACACTCAGATTGGAAAACACAGCGAATTATGTGAAATTCTTTCTTCAAAGGAACCAATTTAACAAACAACAAACTTGGACTGGAACAGTATCTTGCATCAATGAGTCAGGAGGCAGGTGCCCTGGTAATCTAAACAAGACAAATTAATAGTTGACCTGTTATGTGCCAGATAGGTTGCAGAGCCCTGTGATGTTTTGATTAACACACTTAGCAACCAGAACTGCCTCACCATAAACCACTATCTCAGGTTCTAGAATAACCCAGTCCTTCTGTCATTTCATCACCTACATAAGACAGGAACAAGTTGTTTGTTTCCACTTACCCAACAGATCATAGTTTTGTGTGTGCAGACCCTAATTTTTTTTATTTTTTTTTGTATTCCAGATTGAGTTTTTTTTATTTATTTTTGCTACATTTGATCATATCTGCTTAATCAACTTTCACATAAATTATCAATAAAGAATGTTTCATACATGAATAGATTTTGAGAAGATTATCAATAAGATTTCTTTCATTGAATGTCGACTTGTACAAGAGGAAATAACTTTTAAATCTGACAAAAAAGTAAACAAACAAAAATTGTTTAGATGACCTACCCTCTCTATTTGTTTCAGATGTTATTGGAAACAAGCTTCCATTTTTGCCTATAAAGCTACATAATAAACCCAGGATTTAGGACAGTTCCTGAAAACTAAAGATCCCTATCTATTCATGAACTGTTTATGAACACATTTTACTAACAGTGCATGTATAAAAGTTCATGAACCACATTCATTATAACAAATCAAGATCAATTCATAAGTTCTTAATTGGCTTGAAATGTTCCATGATATCATAAACTACATTTTCAGTTTGTAGTCTAAAAAAATATGAAGTGACCATTATCTCTTGAACATAGCCTGATTGGAACATACATAGTTCAACGTAAACAATTGTTTAAACTTTTTATGATTAACTAAGCTGTTTTAACCCTGTTCACTATCTTATAAAATCACTTTGATGTGATACATTGCAAAATGAAACAAAAGTGTAACAATGGCATAGGAACAAGTCGAAGAACAAAGGAGTAGCACTGAAAAATTAACAACAATATGAGAGAATGTGAATGTCCGATTTCTACTAAATGATGTGTAATGACAGGAGACAACAAGTGGGGTATCACCATGTGGGCTGGAGGACGGGGACAACTCTTGTGGATAACAATCATTGAACCAAACCACACGAACCTCTCATTGGTCTGTAAAGCTGTTTTCTTGATTATATTTAATTTTGTCTATTATTTAGATAAAATCAGATTACAGCCCCTAAGTTCCATCACATGGTCGGAATAAAGCATTATGCCTGTGCCGAACGCTTCCAGACCTGTGCATTCTGCGCATAGACCAACTGCTGTGAAGAGGGTTATTTGTATGCACATATAAAATATTGGAATCAAATGAAATCATTGGTATGATTGATGAGTCTTTGAAACTTCAGGTCTGAAAAGAAATGGGATGATAAATGGCGAAGTGTTGAGGGAGCGAACGGCTGCATTCACCTCCAGGACACGCACAGCTATAACAAGCTGCACAATGTCAGCTAATCTAGAGGCCTCCATTTGCATAGTGAAAAGCAACCACGATCTTCTCTTACAAAACCATATACCTAACTAGTCTGAGTTCCTGACTCATTATTACCTTCAGGTTTATTTCCCCCTACTGCGCCGCTTTGAAATAAAATTCCTATTTATCATTTGGCAGGTTTAGAAATTATCTCCTTTTAAAGCTTATTACTTCCCGTGGATTTTGTTTCTGACCTTTGACCTTGAAGGATGACCTTGACCTTGACATTTCACCACTCAAAATGTGCAGCTCCATGAGATATACATGCATGCCAAATATCAAGTTCCTATCTTCAATATTGCAAAAGTTATGACCAAACTTTAACCAAGGTTGAAGTTTTGGTTAAAGTTTTGGGACAGAATGAGAGACAGGCCAAAAACAATATACCCACTCTTCTTCAAAGAATGGGGCATAAAAATTCCAACAATTTTGTAAAACTTTATAAATAATGGTTTTGTTCCAAAAACACTATTAACTCTATAATATAATTTATGATGATGATGATGTTATGATGTTTTTCTTAAATATGTGTTTATTTTATAAATGTAGTAAAATTTTTATTAATTATTTGCTTGAGCATTTTAGCTGTCATAAAATCGTAATATATTAAATATGTCCCAAATTGTATTCCGAAATATTAACATATTTAATGTTTTTAATTTTTATTCCAAATTAATTGCACTAAATAGTCCTTGATATAAACCATTCTTAGTAATCAGTCATAGCAAAAATAGTAAAAATATAACAATTAATGTATTCAAATTTGAATAAATAAAATTTAATTTAATTCACTACTTGGAGAATGTATTCTGCACATTATTTATGATGTGCAACAAATATTCAGCAGACCTTCTGGATAATAATTAGCAAAGCCTTAAGGGTAAAAAAATATTCTGCAAATACCATACTACTGCGTGAATAATTACAAAAGATGTATTTATACTTACACAAAATTGGAAATAGTTAAAACAAAACCACTGGCACGAAATCTGTCAAAGATATGTTTCCAGATAATGCCGTTTCTTTATGTAAAATGGGTGGGCCGGAACAAGAAGTTAGCTATGAAATTTCAAATGCTTAATGATAAAAACAACAAATCTCAAAAAGAAATCAGCATTTTATGTTGGCAGTCAACCACAAGTTGTTTAAAACAATGGCTGAATGATTCATATCGGTGTTGAGATCATATTGCTGTACAGTGAACCATTCAACTATTTACACAACAGCTGGATGTGGGTCATCAAGCAAGGTAAAGCAGTTCAAAGTGAAATACTTCAAAATATTTTGAAGGTCTTTCTGAATTTATTTTGTTTAAAAAAAAATATATTTCATATAATATAATATTATTAATTATTTAAATTCATATTGGTCTTGTTATTGGAATGAAAGCAACATTATTTGCCCTTGGACGTATGCTGGAGTCTAATACAACAGTCTGAAGCCCAATTATAGGCAAATATTACATTACTAACGAAAAATTAATTAACCTAATGGACACAATTATATTTTGCAGCTTATGTTGTCAGTGTAAATAGCATCAAATAATAATTTTTATATAAATAAAAATATTGTTCAATAGTGATAATTATTCAACAGTTTGAGGCTAAACAAATCATGCAAGCTGATGCATATCCTCAAAACATTGAAAGTGGAAACAACGACTGCATCATAAATGCTAGATCAAATCAAAAAGAAATAAATCTAATAAATTGTGTCTCATCATTGTGAAGATGCTCTCAACAAGTTGACAGAGAAAACGCTCAGCTAACTATTTGACTCCCATTCCTTTCTAATGTTCATTCCAATCCAAATTTAATTCAAATGTTAAAGAATAATTTCAACAAATTACTTAAAGAAAAAATATAAACATACTCTAAATTGAAGTTATTTCAAGCGAAGCAAACCTGTCATGTGTTTTCTGGGTCGTTGTACTTAGAATTTTGCAAATCCTATTTTACACTGAGAACTATCGCCAAAATATAAAAAACTTTATTTTGTGTATTAAAAATAAAACAACAGCTAAGTTTAAAGCAATTAAGCATTTAAAAAATGGCATCCCAAAAAAGTTTACCGACATTGGCCAAGCAAATCCCTGATTGTTTATTGGTCTTTATGTCTGACCTCATCTTGAATGTTTAGCAGAGTTTTTCCCATAACTGGCGAGTTTTCAGAAGTTCATGATGTATCAGGCAAGCAAACAAACAAGATTCTCATCCAATATCCTAAATTCAATTAATAATTAATTATAATTATATTACTTGAATAACTGTTATTAATTTTTATAACTAAAGTAAACATAATTATTATAACTTCCCCAATTTGGGATAATAAATTAAAATAACTGTAATAAATTCTTATTATTTATTTTTTAACTTTTTCCAATCCCTCAGTTTCCCTCAATAACCCATAAATTCAGCAGCACTCACCTATCAAACTTCAGCTGACTTGAATGTCATTTATTACATTAATGGAGACTTCAATTCGAAATGACAACTCATTCACATAATAATTAAGACAGGTTTTTGTATAAGATGTTCTTAATGACAAATATGCATTGGTTTCAAATGTCAAACAATTAAATGCCTTGGGGCTAAATGTTAAAGCACAATACATCTTCACAAAACAATTTCAATTAATGCAGCAAACATTCTTATAATAACTTCTGACACTAAACACCTTTTTTCTTCATGTTAAGTATTTATGCAAACATATTAGGCTGCATTCCTCATTTTGACAACATATGCCAAATATTAGCGATATTTCATATAATTAAACACCTTTGACAAAAGAGAGTGCAGGCTGTGAAGAGCTGGAAGTCAATATTGTTAGAGCAGGCCATGTCCAGACTGGAGACATGGAGACCGCGGCATTGTTACCGCCCGCTGTCCAGTATCGGCCCTAGTCAACCCACAGACACTTACCTTTGTTTAAAGAAGAGATTATCAACCGAATTAGTGTTGTAGCAATGGAGGATTTCAGGCAGATAAGTTAAACAAGGATTAGGCTGTTTACAAAGGCCAGCCCTGAGTCAGCTTTGCACCACACAACACAAGTTATATCCTGTCATAAGGGCTACAATTTTAACCCTTTGCATGCTGGGAAATTTGTTGTCTGCTAAAATGTCGTCTGCTGAATTTCTAAAATTATCATTTTCTTCGATTTTTTTTCCATGAATACTATCAGAATAGCAAACAGTTTGGACCTAATGAGACGCCACGTTCTGTGGCGTCTCATCTGGATCCAAACTGTTTGCAAAGGCCTTCAAAATTCGGTTCCAGCACTGAAAGAGTTATTCTTCATCCTCCTAAATATTTAGAGTGTTATTTTTTTAACTTAATGGTTTGAAAATTTCACTAAGTAGGAACAAATCTAGCCTTAATTATATTCAAGACTGGTTCACCAATTTTGTATTGACTGGCATCGTTTGTGTACTAGTTGTTGTGTGCTGACTGTTATGGCTTGCCTGGAGGACTGGTCCTTTGATAACAGCCTCATAATGGCCCTGTCTAGCCACACCTGCTTGGCTTAATGGTCAATTTCACAGCCCTATTACAAGACTGACCAACACACAAACTCAATAAATCAACCATGGTTCTAATAAAAACAGCAGGTACAGTTAATCAGCAAACTGTGTAAACACCATTCTGACCCACACAATGGCCATTACACAATGCCAGACAGTTTATTGCTGGAAAATTTACAACACTTTACTAAGCTTGTGAAATAAACTACACCACATGAAGGGATAAACGGCGCAGTGTTACATTCCAAAATAAATTAAAAATCGAGTCAATAATTTAACTCCACAACATTTTGTAAATATAATTTCGGCTCTGGTAAAATGGGGCTCAGAGATTATAAATTCAGGAAAGAGAAGATTATATTCAACTGAAAATAATGTCTTGCCTTTTGTTTGAGTGATGCACTGCAAAATACTTGAATTTAAAATTACAGTTAACAAGATACCTAGCAATGCAAAAAGGGGCAGAAAAGCCAAGATCACTATGACAACGAGAAAATGAAGACTGAGTGACATGTAACCTAATGATGTGCTGTGAGTGACATGTAACCTTTCTGTAGTTTTTCTTTCATTGCTTTGTAACGTTTTGATTATGATGCCTTTTTGCTTTTGCTTTGTTTGAGCTTAACTGTATGTATATATATATACTAGTGACACTACAACAGTTCGTTTTTTTTTGTTTTTTTTTCCATACATCTCATTTGATATCCTGTTGTAGTACTTTCTGTTTTATACACCTTTTCATGCGGGATAATATGATTTCAGCATTATTTTTGTATTATTTTGCTTTTATAATGATATTTTATTTTTCACTCATCAGTGTTGTATTTTGTTGCTTGTATTGTGTGAAATTTGCTGATCAGTTCCCCTCAAATCTGATTTGAGGTGATAATTTTCCTTTAAGCCCTTTTATCCTGTGGCACTTTTGTCCTCCTTTTTCTCTATCATCATTTTAACACATTCTCTTTTTACGGCAGGTTAGGCCCATTCCTTGGGTCAAGATCAGCAACTTTCACACAGCTCTTAATTTTGAATGTATAGTTCTGATATTATATTTCCGCTTACATTTAAATTATGTGCTATAGTAACACTGCTTTTACTGTGCTTTTAGTGTGCGTTAATTATGTGCTTTATTATAATAACTATTTCTTATGTATGTCATATTTTAATTATGTTTTGCAATTTGCTTCTGTTTGTAAGGTCGGTCAAAAGCTATACATAGCTTATGTTATATACTTGTTACCCCATACCGACAATAAATAAATTTTGACTTGACTTGACTTCAATGATGTGCTGTGAGTGACATGTCACCAAGTTATGAGTTAAGGGGATCCTGTCTGGTGTGAAAACTGGACACTGACAAACTATAGCTCTGGGCATTCTTCGGCACATCATCACTCACAACTCACTCACCTACGTTATTGTCATACAGCAATTAACCACATAAGTGGAAAAATGTTTATGTAACTATAATAACATTGACTAAAACAAAAAGAAAATTATTAAAAGTTTGTCACATGAAAAGGCACAGTAACGATTTAAGTGTTGACATGTTAAAAAAGGTTGGAATCAAAAACAAAACTGATACGGCATGAGTAATTTTGTTAACATCACTGACGGGATCTATGAAAGTTACCACTCATCACAACTTCCCAACAGGGGAGGTGTGGAGATCAGCTGTTATCATCGTTATCATATGTTATCAAATGTTATCAAACATTAGATTCTTTTGCGCCCTATACAAACACTGGAGTGTCATCGTGTGAGAATGATGTGAGCTCTATCTGTGGTCCTGATGCACATACCTGGGATGGTTTGGTTATCAGTGTGAACCTTTCCAGGAACCGTGAAATATTCATTGAAAATCATGTGATTAATTTAGTTTATCGTGATAAGACAATTAAATTAAAGGTTTCAGTTAAAAAATTTGATGCAATAAATTGTATTATGCGAGTTAAAATATTGCGTTGAATAAAATAATATATATTATTAATATAATAATGAACATTGATATGTTCCATCCTGTATGTCAACAACAGGTTTATCTGTTGAAGACAAAAATTATCATCGTTGATAAATCTTCCAAAAATGTCGCTAGGTGATCAACTTCAAAAAGAAGCCTTTAAGGAATATGTTTACACATATTTCACCGCCTGACAACATCATGACATACACTGACTTGATAGCAAAGTTTGTTCATCTTTTTTTTTAATCAGGTACACTATTTTCACTCAATATAAAAAAGCACAATGTGTTTTCAAATCTACAAATATCTTTGCATTCAATTGCTAAAACAGTTCCCATATCATGATATCAAATAACAATTACTATGGTAATGGTTTAGATTAAACAGCTGAAAATATTAATTTAATGTCATAAATTGCTTGATTTCCAAAGAGTTCATGTCAGACATGACACAAATTGCACGCCTAACAAGACACATCCAGGATGGAGCCAGCACACTACGCTTCAGCCTTCAGTTAATATTTAATGAGGTCTTTATCCTAATGTTTTCTCTGGGAGTAGGGGGGGGGGGAATTGTTGAATAATAATAAATAAAAACGTGGTTTTGGCTCCTGAAAGGCACCAGTCCTCTCATAATGAGTATCAGCAACAGACTACTGGCCCTACAGGCAAAACCAGCCACAGAAATATAGTCTAATTGGAAAAAACAACAACGAAATTTGTTGGTTTTATAACTAAATTGATTTTATCACAATAACAATTTTGACTGTATGATTTCTCAAGAAAGGTCAAGTATCGATGTTTCTAGGTTTAAGGGGTGACCCTGAACATGGAACACTGCCACATAGGAATATATATGAACAGTTTGATGAATTGCAACTTGAACCTCCAAATTGACCTGCTGTAATCAGACTGATTGCAGTGTTTGTAGAGAAAGGATTACGGCAGGTATTACAAGGCCCTTATCCCTGTCAGCCACCAGGCACCGATAATCATCAGCCATAGCTGTGAAGTAATTGCAATTAGTGCTGCTTCTGTCTACTACAAGGTGGGACTGCTGTACATCACAGTACTGTCAATCAGTCCAAGTCTAACCCTTCAGTCATAACACTCAACTCTGTAGTATCAACACCCCTGAGCCACTCTAACTAAACCAGACACATCTTCTGGATTTGATGAGTATTAACATGTATTATAAATTTTGATAACAATAGTTTTGCACTGATTATACTTAGTTTTCCAGTAAATGTATTTATTTCTGATCACCCTTTGTATTAACAACTTTATACAAAGCATCCTCTACTGAATGTGGACCAAACTGGGAGGGCGGCTGCCTAGAGCAGTGACAAACTGGCCTTTCAAATACAGATGAAATACAAACAACCCATTCAACTAACTTCACCCAAAATGATCAGGCCAAGAAATTCAATTTGAATTTTAATTATATCTTTGAGGTTTCTCCTTTTGAAATTTCTTTTCATTGCCCCAATTCATTTTATTGCCTTTGCAAAACTTAAACATAAACATAAATCAATTTAATACAAAGTTGAGAAAACCAAATATATCAAAACAAAATGGCTTTCACAATTCTTAAGCATTATGCAATTCATACAAAGCAACAAATACTTGAAGTGTTTGATTTTCATGTCTTTTCTGACTTTCTACATTGTGATAATGGATAATGACTAAACAGGCAAAAGGCAAATAACAATGATTATTAGCAAAATCATTTCAAATATTTCGTTGTTGTTAATGTTAACATGAACAGATAGCATCAAAAATGCATTTGTAAACCTAACTTGTCAACTCAAAATTGGTTTAATCAGTTTCAATCAGATTTAATGTTTTCCAAAAGTCGTCCTTCATTCAGGTAGGGTATTTTCTGGCCCACAATGCTATCTGATGCTTGAAGAGAGACTGTCTTACAAATGCACACTTAATAACCATTGATAATTTGCTATTAAGTATACATGCACATACAACATTATTCAGACCGCTGCTGGTGCAGTCTTCTGCATTATTCATTATCTGAAATATCTTCAAGGCTACATCAAACTTAAATATTAGTCGTTTTTTGTTTCAAATAAATAAACAAATCAATGATTTACAGATATTGAACGAGTGTTCTAGATGTCTTTGCATTAATTAAAATAAGACAATAATATACAAATTATAAAAAGTATGACATCATATGTATTAATACTTCTACACGCAATTATAAATTAATCCTTAATTTAATTGTTAAGACATCATTGATAAGTATTTAAATACAATACACACTAAATTGTGATTTCAAATGATAAACGGTAAGAATAAAATTCTGCAATTTTAAATGGTAACAGCTAATCAAAATGATGTGCATTATGAAAAAGCGCACACACAATAACAGAACCTTAGGTTGGTAAATATTTGCATGAATGAGTTATGTAATTGAAGATGAGTGGAGACAAACAGTGAGTTCAAACATGAGTGTGACACTAAATCCCAGACTGATTGTGGTAATACCTGCATGTACACTCTAGCGACTTGATTCAAAGGGTTATCAACAATTCTTCACTTTTATAAATGTTCATGTGAACATTCCTAAAATTCTTGATATCTCTGTGTGATAGCGCATAATGAACGTGAAAACATGTAAATTTAGACAGGAATCACTGCTGCATTTCGGAAGACTACACAGCATAGAGATGAGGACAGACATGTCACATGAGTCTAATAGCCTAATTGAGCCTCATTAAATATACATTCATTTCTCTTTGTATAATTAAATGTGGGCATGGCGCATAAAATGAGATTTAGTCTTTTAAGATCCATGCATGTCGACAGGTTTGAGTTCAGGAAAATACTGCTGTCATCGTATTCATTCGTCATATTTAAACAATTTATTTACTATCAAATTACAATTTTAATTACAAACATACCAGTACAGTAAGATGTATACTTACTTTGGATTTAAAGAGTTCCATTCAAATGATAATGTCTGCTCAGTTTCCACAACAGTGATAATGGTCCCCACACAAAAGGGCAGAATCCAGAAATAGTGTAAAATCCAAGACATTATCCACAACAATTTAGGCCTTAAGAAACCTAAATTCATACTCAATACTCTTGTCATACAAACTACATTATAAACCACTCCGCTTAAATCACATATTTGAACATTTTAATTGACACTTTGTTGAACAGAAACTAAAAGACACACAACTGAAATCAGTGTAGTCAAGTTTTTTAGAAAGAATACATCAATCTGCCTATTAGACAGCTACATGTGAATGATCAGAGAGCTAGCACAGAGTACGCTGAATTGGAAAGTCATGTGACTGCACGGTTGGGGTGCCCTAAGGGGAACTAACACCGGACCAATTGTGAACCAGTCATTAGCATGAATGGCCTGCCCACCGCAACAATAGGCTCATGATTACAGGGCTGATTGCTTGACAGATTTATATTAAACTTACTAGTAATTTACAGTTAAATTACTATAGTGGGGAAAATCTTATCTGTTTTTTTTTTATCAGCACAATACATCAGCTCTTTCTTCTTTATCTTGATTATCTATTTATTCATTAATCGTTACAAACAGTTATTAATTGTTTCTTAACTTTGATGCATTAATTTATTAAATTCTACATAATGAATGTCATTAATGTGAAAAGTTAACTTTTAATCTCTCAAAACAATTAAAAAATAGTTACACATGTTATAATCAATCATTTGTCTATCAAGTTTTTTTTATCTGATATGTATGGATATTTTTCACAAGTTCAAGAAATAATCAGGTTTACTAATCAGATTAAGTTTGAGATAAAATTAGACAATTAACAAGTAGAAATCTATTATTAAAAATACCTTTAATCGCATTCTTAATGACAGAATTAAAATGTTTGTTATTTAATTTTAAATTGCTAATCAAAGTGGATTATAATTTCAAAGAAAAAATACTTGTTAACTACAAAAATATTCCTTGAGAACATTGTATCATAAATAAGAATTATACTTATGTGTGATATTTGTTTTTGTTTTTTTGTCTAGCAAATTATCAAGAGAATCCAATTTCAAAATTAATATAACTATTCTAATAGTTCTTTAATGTTTAATTAGAATCGATACACAAAATACATAGTTGTATAAATTAAAACAACAAAATTAAGATAAAATGATGTACTTTTAATTTATATTGATTAAAGAAATAAGTCATGAACAACCTGTATTGTTTTGTTTACAAAAATGGATGTTTTCATAGTATGGCTGTACAGTTGAAAATTCTTAAAATGTGAATACCTTAATAACTATTAGCATAAATAAATCTGATTGTTTAAATGAGCAAATGAGCCTCACTCTGTGAAAAGGGGGTTTAATGCATGTGCGTAAAGTGTCGTCCAAGATTAACCTGGGCAGTCGGCACAGGCTAATCAGGGATGACACTTTCCGCTTTTATAGTAGTTTTCGTGTTAATGTAGCCTCTTCTTAGCAAAAATACACTTTAGGCGGAAAGTTTCGTCCCTGATTAGCCTGTGCCGACTGCACAGGCTAATCTGGGACGACACTTTCCGCACATGCATTAAACCCCATTTTCACCGAGCGAGGCTCAAATGTTTCAGAGCCATTGGGTGCAGCGTAAGTGGCAAATTGGAGGACTGAGTGGTGTAGGATTGGAGGACTGAGTGGTGTAGGATTGGAGGACTGAGTGGTGTAGGATTGGAGGACTGAGTGGTGTAGGATTGGAGGACTGAGTGGTGTAGGATTGGAGGACTGAGTGGTGTAGGATTGGAGGACTGAGTGGTGTAGGATTGGAGGACTGAGTGGTGTAGGATTGGAGGACTGAGTGGTGTAGGATTGGAGGACTGAGTGGTGTAGGATTGGAGGACTGAGTGGTGTAGGATTGGAGGACTGAGTGGTGTAGGATTGGAGGACTGAGTGGTGTAGGATTGGAGGACTGAGTGGTGTAGGATTGGAGGACTGAGTGGTGTAGGATTGGAGGACTGAGTGGTGTAGGATTGGAGGACTGAGTGGTGTAGGATTGGAGGACTGAGTGGTGTAGGATTGGAGGACTGAGTGGTGTAGGATTGGAGGACTGAGTGGTGTAGGATTGGAGGACTGAGTGGTGTAGGATTGGAGGACTGAGTGGTGTAGGATTGGAGGACTGAGTGGTGTAGGATTGGAGGACTGAGTGGTGTAGGATTGGAGGACTGAGTGGTGTAGNTAGTATATTATGATCCACTGTATCGAACGCTTTCTGCAGGTCTAACATTACCATGCCAGTATAGAGTCCTTTAGAATTATTATTTCTAATATGATCCATTAAGTGGACTAAACAGGTATCAGTAGAATATGAGTTTCTGAACCCAGACTGGAGTTCATACAATAAATTATTATCTACTAAATATTTCTCTAGTTGTGTATAAATTGCTCTCTCTAAGATTTTGGATATGGTACTTAAGATACTAACAGGTCTATAGTTTCCAACATTAAGATTACTACCTTTCATAAACAATGGTTTCACTCTAGCTTCTTTCATATCATCAGGAACACAATTTTCTGAAATAGACATATTAATAAGAAATGTAACAGGTAGTTTCAGAAAACTAGCAGAATCCTTCACAAATCTGGCAGGATTTTCATCTAAACCAGTACTTTTGGAAGTTTTTAGATTTTTAAGTTCTTTTTTAGATAAAAGATTCAGACACATGCTTTAAGACAAATGTACTATTACTAACTTTTCTTTTTCTATAAAAGTCTAGCAGGGCAGAGGAGTTTAAATCAAACAATTTGGTAGGGGATGGTAACTTTTCAACAAGCTTTGATGCAACAGACGTAAAAAAGTTGTTAAAATGAGAGGCAACTTTCTTAGGGCTGAAACAGTTTTCATCCTCAATATTTAATACAATATTTTCATTTCCAGATTTAAGAGATTTATAACCAAGCTGTTTCAGTTGTTTCCAAAATCTTTTAGGGTTATTTCTGTTTTCAGCAATCTGATCTGAAAAGTATGTTGATTTGGAAGAGATAACATCCCTTTGTACAATATTTCAAAATTTACAAAACATAGAATAGTCATCATGGCATCCTTGTTTTCCAAACTTATACAGATAGGAGTCTCTAACTGTTATAATATGCAAAATTTCAGATGACATCCAAAGTTCAGTCCTTTGTTTGAGTCTTACTTCTTTAACAGGTGCGACTAAGTTCAAAACTGACATGAAAATATCTTTAAAAACTAACCATGCATTGTTTACATTTTCAGCATAAAAACATTTACTCCATCAGCATTTTGTAAATTATCAATGAATATCTCACTTGTATAATTTTTTAAACATCTAACTTTAGAAAAATAATGTTTATTAAAAGTTTGTTTAGAAATCTTTCTTCTACAAAAAGTCATAAAATGGTCACTTTAATTTAGCAGCACAACTGACAGCCTAAGTAGAGATTCAAATCTGATAAAAAATAATAATAATTGTAGCAGATTTATTACAATTCATCTCTTATTGGACACCAAGTAAATATAGCCTTTTCTTACATAAATATCGTCATAAATAAGATTAAAATGGCGATTGAATGTACAATTTTGTCAACTGTAACTTGAAATAATATGACGGCATGTCAACTATTTAGCATGATAGACACTACTTAAACTCTTTAACGATAAATTTGTCGGTTTACGAGAAAAAAGAATTCAATACATAAATACAGCCAAATATCCGAATTTACACATTGTTGTATAGCTAACGTGGTTCCTTCTCATGTGTGCGCATATAGATTAGACGGTATATCATCAAGCCATGGTAACAGGCACTTCCAAGGACTCTAAAAATAGCATACGTCGTCATACGAAGATGTCTTTTGTTTTTCAATAAAGGTAACTAAAACCGACAGAGCTGTGCATTATACAGTGGTGTATAGCTTACTTGACTCCCATGCCACATGTGCGTTTATAAATAAGACAGCACGTCAACTGGTCAGGGTGATCTCCTATTTACCATAGGTCAGCACACGGGTAGAAACTCTTGTTTCGGAAATGTGTATCTACAAAACGTCAGAAATGAGCATTTAAACAGAGTTTTATAGAACGCCTCTTACTTGCCCGAATATAAATTACACGACATGTCCCCTATTTATGGTGATAGACAGCACTAAAGCCTTCAACATAACATAAGTCGGCATATGAGGAAAACACTCTTTTTTAAGAAATTTGTATCTACAACCAAGCTGACAGACACTACTATGGTCTCTAAGTTGATATATATAGTAATAGGAGGAAGTCTTGTTTGTCAGAAATCTTTAGTTTCAAACATTAGAAACTATTATTTAAACAACGTTTAATCGCCACTCTTAGTCCCTGTCGCGTGATTCCAGGTCAGCTAGTAAAAAAAAATAAAAAAAATATATAATAGTAGAAACACAATGCCCCCTACTGCGCCGCTTTAAAATAAAATTTCTATTTATCATTTGGCAGGTATAGAAATTATCTCCCTTTAAAGCTTATAACTTCTATTGGATTGTGTTTTTTGACCTTGACCTTTCACCACTTAAAATGTGCAGCTCCATGAGATGCACATGCATGCCAAATATGAAGTTGCTATGTTCAATATTGCAAAAGTTATGACCAAACTTTTACCAAGGTTAAAGTTTTGGACAGACAGACAGACAGACAGAATAACAGACAGACAGGACAAAAACAATATTCCCTTCTTCTTCGAAGAAGGGGGCATAACAATGATAGACGGTACTAATGACTCCCACTTTAAAAGGGGACAACTATTGTTTGCCTGGATTTGACATTTTAAAATATTTATTTGAATACTGGAAGAATTTACTGCCAATTGACCTGAATTAAAGCCCCATTAACACACAAAATCAACAGATATTTCGTAAAATATTTCGTTAAAAGAGTTAACCCATAAACATTCAGTGTTCCTTATAGCAATAGCCAATTTGTTTCGCTAGATTTGGTATGGTAACATAGATTCTACAAGATACATTTTTTATTTTTTTGTGGGACAATATATTCAACACATGTTCATCTACCATGTTAGTGTGTCGTATGAAAAAATATCGTTTTGGGAAATTAAAATGGAATATATTGTGCCACAAAACATAATAAAAGTACTGAAAGTACTGATGGGGCGATTTTGCTCAAATTTTGTGGTCGTAAAAACACTATACATCGTGATGCCAACCAATCACTTTTGTTAAATAAAACAGACGCAATTAAGGAAGGGTGACAGGCTGTCATCATAATATATGATTTAGCTATTGGGGTTAAAAGTAAATGCTGCTTTTAAAAAAAAGTCATTATTGTACGTGCCAATTCATAACTGCGAAACGGTGACAGAACAGATTGCCCATTAAAGAAATCCCTTTAACTCGCATGAAAATGAATACAATGAAGTTCAAATTCCAATAAAATCAGGCAAGACCAATATTGTTTGGACAACCCCTGAAATGCAAATACTAACTTAGAGAACAGATGAAGTCTATAAAGCAGTTTTATAGTTTGGTTCTCGCAAAACAACATATGAAACACTGGGATTGTACATATATTATTTGATGGGTGTAATGATATCTGCCTGGAAGATCAAGCCGGCATAAAAATAGTTAAAAATACACAGGCTTGTATGGGATATTAAGCTATCAACTATGCCCATCTCTGAAGTTAAAAAAATATGTCCTTTAAAACAGAATTTCAGTTATTCACAGCTAGATAGTTTTTTTCAATATACAGGGATTTTCCTGGCCACTTTGGGAAAAGGAGTCTGGTCAAATAGGGAATTTTTTTATCGACGAACCTTTATTTTGAATAAACAGCATTTGTTTTAGCTTGAATTAACAGTATGTTTACACAAAAGCATTATTATGTTTAAAACATTATTTTTTTATTATAATGAATGAAAATAACTATTAACTCGCCTGTTTATTTATCCATTTTCGTTAAAATACTGCATTACAGTTTAATATCTAATGTTTACTTTGACAGTAAAAAATGTGGCGCGTGGTAATTAAATGTTGTCGCCCATATCGCGAACGCAGTTGATTTATTAAAAAGAAAGAACATAAATGCGCTGTATCGGTTTAGTGTACATAGTTCAGTATTGAACCGATATATCGTCGCTGTATACACCTTCCATTAGGACTGCGTGTAACTCGGGTGCTAATGCGACAGTGAAAAGACGTTGCCATGGATGGAACGCGCGCTTTTATCTGTTTGTGCGCTTTGATACTAATACAATGCGATCGGAGCTATTTTGATTGCGAATGCAGAATCTGGATGCAAAGTGTTAATTGCAGTTACGGACTTTATTCTTCGGTAAAAATATATTATGTTACCTATGGGGCGAATTGCAGAAGCATTTTGTAGCTCGTTAAATCTATGTTACCATACAACATGTTGCGTGCAATTTTGGCTATTGCTATTAGGAACACTGATTGTTTATGGGTGAACTTTATTTTACGAAATATTTTACGAAATATTCGTTGATTTTGAGTGTAAATGGAGCTTCAATGAATTCATATACGTAATTGAATTATGCGATTAAATTCGCGTAAGCTATGGCTAGCTATCTTGTTTGAGATTAATGCAAAATCAGTTGTAAATCAGACACATATCTGAACTGTTTTACTTCTTGTTACTAATACTATGTAATATCCTACTAGTTTTCGTTTAAAAGTATCTTTTTATTCTATTAAAGTATTTGACCAGTTCTTTTTTCCCCAGGGAAAACGTGTGTTTGCCATAACTTTTGTATTGAATGGACACTGCTCAATTATTCTCATTTTCTCCCATGCTTTTAGCAGTTACATGAAATGAGGTTTAAGTTTTGATAACAATTACATGTATATACTTTGTCTGTTATAAATATAAACACTAAAGAGAGTAATGTAAAACAGATTTAAACCAGTGTAACGAAAAAATGATTTTAAATAAACGCATAATGTCCATAGCAATAAAAAAAAATAATGCCACACCCCAGATAGGCCATTACATACTGATACATATTTTTGTACGATTCTAAAAGATTTTGTATAATGTTATATTCATCTTTTCCGCTTAAATTATTATATGGAGAAAAAAAATACGAACAATTTGATATCTTTCTTTTACACGGACCCATTATTAAGAACATACTAATGACTTGAGAATTCGAGATTGTAGTTGTGAAACCTGTTGTTATTTAATGGTTGAGTTTCTTTTGTTTTTTGTAACATGTTACAATCCCGTCAAAAACTATGAAACTAATGCCCGAAAATTTGAATATTAGTAGACAGAGTTTTGATAATTTTTAAAAGATGACTTGCAAGTAGAAAAGTGCTAATTTTTTATTTGTATTCCAATACAAATGTTTTATTTTAAGGACATAAAGAGAAGTACGTTCAAGAATGTTGCACATTTCTATTATTAAACACTTTTGAAATCTCAAATATTTGTCTGAAATACGAAGAATTTAATCGCTTTTAACTTTCGTATAGTGGTTATAAAGACGCGTTTTCTTAACATTAATGTAATGTAAAACATTTTATTTGTAATGTTGCTTTCATTCAATATAAACTAAAGTACTAAAGCTTACATACTAACAAAAATTCGCCAGTTTAAACTTTTACCAGTGATTATATATAATTTTGACACGCGTAAACATTCAGCAGTGTCAATGCGAAAGTGGTATGCGATTGCAAATAAAGTCCTTTTTTTTCGAAATAAATCTGCCTAGACAAAAGACTTCCTGAATGTACCTAAAAACAATTATTTTATAATCACAGTATTTGCATAATATAAATTACCGGTGATAGGGTTGAAATATCCTCGATATTATAATCTCTCACAACACCCCTTAACTAAACAACACTTTCCGTTGAATTTACAACTTATTTGAAAGTAGAGCCGTTGTAGAGCGCACAATAACAGGGGTAAGATGAGAAGTTAAACCTGCGTGTGTTTCAATCAACCCTTTATTGCTGGCTATTGGCCTGTTTTGAGCATTTCAACAAACCCCTTATCGCTCGCAAGTATCGACCGGATACATGTCAGACAAAACACTTTAACAATTTGATTAAAACTTGTCGATAAAATCTTTAACGACATTATAATTGTGAGACTGAATCATGTGCTCACATGAAAGGTTTGTTAACACTGGCCAATTGTATTAACCCAATTAAGCGCTGTGCTTCATTATTGTAGATGAATAGATTGGCGTATTTAAGTAAGTTTATAAGTTTATAAATAAGTTAAGAACATTTTACAACATAGTGTAGAAAATAATAATTATTACAGTATAGTGCATAATAAATGTAGTATATAATTGTTCAACCTTGTATACAATTAACTTTTTAAGCGTCAGTATAATTTTACATATTCATTTATTATAGATTATATAAGAAATAGTACAGAATACTGTCCTCCCATTATCAAAGATTAACTTGTCAGCCCAAACCCGTCGAACGGACCGAAGTCACTGTAATGCGAGGTGAACCGAATGTAAATGCACTGTGTCTTGTATAACACCGCACCTTTGACGTTTTTCAAATAAATGAAAAATATCCAAAATATAACTACACGAAATACAAATATTTTATCCGTACATAATAATGTATCACTTTACTCAGAACATAACTTCATGTATTACCCCGATAGCACACACAGATCCTTTATGTCTTAATTGTTGATAACTCGTGATTTGGTATAAGCCAATTACAAATTCTTACAGCGCTCTTGATAAGAGCGTACTATGGTATATACACACACATAATCACTTGAATACGCGTTAATTGTATTTATTGCGCATATCAATTACAATTTGCTTTGTTCCTTACACAACATTGTGCATAATAGTTCGTTTTATTCGCATACTGAATATTCAATAATTTAGTGGACGCAAGCCGCTTAACAGGGGAGGCAAATATATACTTTTTCACGAGATTTTATTTTGATTCGGCGTAATTGTTACATCAGTTGTCTTTCTTTTTTCTGTTAATTGAAACATGGCATCTGTCTATGACCTGTCGTATTGTATTGTAGGACGAATACTCTCTTTATAATTCAATAATACTAAAATTGCAATGTTAATAACGATCAATAACACATCACGCATTTCATATCGATGTTATTTTGTAAACGCCTGTCGCAAGGTCCATTGTTATTATTGAACCAGTCACAGCTGCTATCCGCCACTAATGATTATGTTCACGTAATTGAGTTTAGTATGAGTGAAGTCATCTCTTTTTCACCTTGCGAATGTATCTTTAGATTCCTACTGATCACACGTTTTTATTACAATTTTGCATTGTTTATGTATATATGTAAAGTACCAAAATCCCACTATAATGCGAAGGAATATGTAGTATGTGCACATTCTTTATCATACCGATATTGTTCGCATCTAGCTAGCTTCGGAGAGCAGCCAATACAAGTCATTACTTATTGATCAATTCGTAACATAAGGTAACTTCTTTAAAGAGACTTTCAAATATATGCAAAAGGAATTTATAAGACCAATTTGCATTTCAGTTGGTAATCCTGATCATTTAAATAAGACAAGATATCCAGAACGGAGTTGATCAAACTCACCAATTACAGAGTGAGATTGCCACTCCCCTATTTGCGCCAATGTTTTCATTGCACTCCTTTTTTATTGAGTTTTGCACTCCTTTTTTTCTATCTTGTTCCCTCGACTAAGTAAGTCGTTTTCACGACATAGCTTACTCGTTCCCACGAGTAAGTAAGTCGTTCCTTCGAAATAAAAAAGAGGAGTGCAATTTAAAAAAAGAGGAGTGAATGTCACCTCTATGCCACCGTACCTATATGATAGATATGCGCGTCAGTGGAGGTGCGCTGTCCGATTTAATAAAAGAATATAGCCTTTATATGTTTATATACGATATACGATATTGGTTTAAACACTATTTATTTAGTTCATAGAAAGTACATACTAAGCAATACAATACAAAACCTACATACTATTTTCGAACAAAATACAAGGCAGGTAGAAATTGCAGTATTGCTTAACATAAAGGCTGTAGTATACAATTTAACAACATTGAGAAAAAAGCTCGAGGCTTATGCTATGTCTCTCTTCTGAAAATAGACGATATTGTCGAAAGAAAAACATAACGAGGAAGGATTTCGTTTTGTTCTAATTATTTGTTGAAGCAAAGTATTTTTTCAGCTACGGTATCGGAGATTATTCAACTCTCTGACATCAGTTGTAGGCATTTTTATCAAATAAACAAGAAAAGGATATTACAACTACAGTACATATATAGTTTCATTTCAGTTACACAAATCCTGGATTGAAGTACATGAAGCTTAATTCACAGACGTGTGTAATCATGAAAACAAATAAAATTGTTGTTAGTTGTTAACAATATGAGCCCATATGGATCCATATGTATTCCTATTTAGTTCACAAGTAATCGATGTTCTGGTATATAACGTTCGTATATGTCGTTGAAGAGGAAAATAAACAAGTATTAATGTTTCTAACTACACCATAACAACGCGAACATACATATAAAAACATAATTATTCAATTGACAGCTTTCTTATTGAGATCTACGCCATAATAAATGAATGAGAACGAATAACATGACATGCATGTTACAAATAACAATTAGTCAACTTTTATAAAAAAGGACAGTTTAGGTTTACAATCAACATGTCAAGTAGATCTATAGTAGAAAACATAAACGTTGAATTAGTTTGAACCAAACCTAAAATAGATACAATGCATACTACAATTAAATAAATATATGAGTCGGTTAAATATAAGAGATGTTTAGTACGTTAATCAAGGGTAAAAAATTTCTATATAAAGATGTATCATACTTTCAATACATGAAATCAAGTGTTTCATGTGTTTATAATAAGATGTGTAATATTTGCAAGGAAGCATGGGTTAAATGTGTTTCTAAAAGATATGCATGTATATGAATTACGCGAAGGTCATTTGGGTCAGTATTTAGATGTTGATGCATGTTTTGACATTAACATTTGTCTTGGGATGTGTGGTTTTGTACTCAAAGTGTAGGTGTTGATCATTGCTTATTAATGATGTTGTTGTTGTAGTTTCCATATGAGTTTATATGACACATTTAGAAACGACATCAAAAGCAATTTAATGCACGAAATGGTGCCACCTGGTAAATACATGTGATGTAAATTAGTGATGTACACTAGCACACATGTCAGCCTTGAGATAATATTCATACGCATACACACAAAAACATGTGTTTATTATAAAAAAATTAGTTACACTTTTGTTGTTGCCTTGCTGAATATTACGTGCAACCAGTTTTGTTGATGGTGGTAGTTATGACGCTGATAGTGTTGTTGTTAACGAAGGGTACATTATGTTACACGTATTTTGGTATAAATACCTAATTAGCCTAAGCATGGTTGGTTGCCACTATTGCGTATAGAATACGTTTACAGGTACATGCGCGGAAGCGGAATTTCCCATATTTTCTGATAATGAAACTTGCCTTCAAGCAGACAGCTTGTCTGAACAATGGTATTGTGTTCACATCGATTAACGAATTGCGCCAGTTGTATGACTGTATGGATGGTATACAAACAAAGCAGGAGCATTTCGAAATAAGCATTCGCAAAACTAAAATATATTATTTTAGCAGCGATATATGATCTATAATGGAAAACATGGATGTTGAATTAACTAATATGTAATATATGAAATACTGTAAAAGGCGTGAATGTGAACAAAAATTGATTGAAACAGTAAACAAGTATAAACATTGTGACATGCTATTTGTGCATTCACATGAACATATACATTTATAGCGATTATCCATGAAATACACGTAATTGATTTGAGCCGTGTTCATTTCGCTCTTTTTGACTTCATAATGTACTTACCAAAGCACGTCTGCTTTTATGATATGAGTTAGACTTTATGAGAAAAGAAGTAATGAATTCAAAGCTGAAGTTTGTTGAAATCAAGCTGTACGTACACTCAGATCATTCATGACTCATATTTAGACATTTATTTTGTATCGCATTATGTATCGATTTCCTCAGAACATTATGTCTTATCGAATCTCAAGGCCGCGTTATAAATTATTCCACACCGTCTGTTACCAGAACACGATGTAGTACGGTTATCCGTTTGTACCACTCGTCGTTTAACACAGACCGCGGTTCGACGATTATTATGATATAATGTATATAATGATTCCATAGCAGTAATGGATCGTATTAATGAACTTTTAATTTTAATTCAAATTAAATTATACTGAATATAATATGTTATGTCCCAGCGAAACTTAAATATGAGATGTATAACAGGGGAAAAATTAAAAAAACTAATATACACACATAGTACATGTATTTCAATTATAAATATCAAACAAAGGTGGGAAGTCAGAACGTATGTTTATTTTATGACATATTATTAACCACAATTTCATAGATTTAGACAGTGATTAAGAGAGAAAATTATATTGATATTTTCGAAAGACCGATTTTCCGGGCGAATACCGTTGTATGCGATGTCATATAATAATACATTTATTTGACCGACTGTATACATATTGGACGGGTTTGTAAGCCTCATACAGCGTAAGTCTCACTAATAAATCTCAAAACTCCGCAAATATGAGAATAAAAATGCACGATTTACTCAAACTCAAATTCTATAAATAATCATGTTTTAAGTTTATTTTCCCAGACGCTTTTGAGATACAATTATACATGTCCATGCTTGTCTAAATGTGCAAATCAATTCATCAATTGTTTGAATTCTTTGTGTGATGATTGCATTGTTATGGTTGCGTTTTGTGTGTATACCTTATTGTCTTAAACTTAAAATGTACGTTTCGTTTCATGATCATAGGGCATTGCTACAATCGTTATTTATATACACTAACAATCTATGTTGTTGCGTTCACTAGCATCGTTGTATGCCCGCCCTTGGGAGGCATATAGTTGTCACATCGTTCGTTCGTTCGTCAGTATTTCCAGCTCTTTGTGAGGAGCATATCTCAGGAATTATCGAAGGGATTAAAATGAATGTGATAAAGCGTTTACAGAGAGGATTGTAATTTCCCCGGAATTTACTGAATAATTGCATGTATTGGTAATGTTTTATTTTGCGGGGCATAATTCCATAAGCATTGAAGATTTTGTAATATAACTTCGTATAGGACACTGAGAGAATGTACAGAGTACACAAACCACAATTATTTCAACAGGTTTGTTTTGTAGTTACTGTCCGTTTCTTAATTGTGTATAGTTCTTTTCTTCTTCTTTTGCGTGTCATAACTCAGGAAGTGATTCAAATGAAACTTCGTATAATGATAGAGGGCTTACCTTGGAAGTGCAGAGTACAATGATCATTTGTATTTATTGAGTTATTGATATTTTTTTGCATGTGTTGAGCATTAAAACATAAGTAATAAAGTGATTATAAATGGTTTTCTAATTGGGAACATTAATATATAAGTATATAAGGATCCTTGAAAGGAAGTGCAGAGAACAATTATAACAAGTATGGCTTCAGTATTTTGCAGTTTTGCTGTTGTTGTTTTGCTTTTGTATTTAAATAATTACAACTTGTAAGTTGCCTCTTACTTTGAAGGTCAAAATCACACTTCTGGGTCAAACCCATTATTTTGGGTTATTGGAGACACTGACAGAGGCAACCTTTGTTAAATTTGTTATGTTTCTGAAATTAAAAGAAGTTATGTTCGATTTTATAAAACGGTATCGTATTGGTATTGTTCATATGTTTTAGAAGAGAAAGTACAGTTACTGTAATGTTTAAGCGGGGAAAATGTACGGGTTTCTCGTTTTGGGGTTTGTAAGAGTTGCAAATCTATTGATTTGCTATTTTAGGTGTGCACGGGACAGTAATAAGTTATGGGGAAGGAGAAAGAAAGAGTGATAAACCCGCCCTTCTGCCCCTTAATGAACAGGTGATTGTTAAAATAATAGGATACATTTTGTTCACGTGCAATGATAAAAGTCGTTATTTAGTATATTTTCAGTTCAGTTTTTTAGTTCATGTGACATGGGATCCTAACCCGAACCGATTCCTTTACTGGGAAGGTCAATGCATGAAGTTTGATTAAAGTCTGAAGCAGTTTAGTTTTCTTGATTATTGTGTTCCACCCTTTACTTCATATTGTGATTTTAATGCGAATTATAATTCTAAGTAATGTGTATTATACTTTAGACTCTTACTACGGAACCAGTTATAATTCTTCGTCCATACTTATTAAAATTTTAGTATGTTTAAATTTCCGCCACATTTAAATTATTCAAGTGTTATCATTTTTGTTTCGTTATGTACTGAACGTTTAATGTGACAAGTTATTCCTATTTTCTATATAAAGACGACTACTTTTATCTTTTCGTTTTGTTGTGACTGGTTAGATATGGATCATTGTTTAATGCATATGTTGCAAAGTGTCGTGATATGCATATATATCATATTCGAATACTTGTGAGTTTACTACACTTTAAAAAAATATAAGTTTATAACTTTTATGGTTTGAATTATATGTTTGTTCCTTGTTGATGCCCAGAGTGCATACATGCTGCAGAAATAATGTGACGATGTGTTATTTACATAGTTTGCTAAAAGAATACTGAATGTTTACGATATAGAAATAGCTGCTAATTTGAAGATTTCTTTAAAATTAGAGGTTTTAGGAGGTGATAAAGGCACTTAGACACTGATCTTGAGCCATGGGCTTCATACGCCCCCCCCCCCTACCATTAAAAGAAAAAAAGAAAGAAAAATGAGCAGAATGGATGCGTATCCCGCTCGCAGTTAAACCTGAATCGTTCATCAATATCGTTTTTTGTTTGTCTTTGTGTTGTTATTTATAAGAAAACACATTGTTAAGTTTAACGAGAATAATAATGATGAATTTATTGATAATGATGATGTTGATTAAGATGATGATAATGGTTTTGATAGCGATGAGGAGGATTATAGTATTTTGAGAATAGAAAATAATACATGTAATCATGACTATATGTAAATATAAAATATAATTTGTTGTCCAAGTTTAACGTCTGGAATTACTGGAACGCGAGGTTCACCAGTATTACCCTTTTTGAATATCTGATTATATATGTGTATGTTAATTATAATATAGTATATACCTTTTACATTATCATGTATACAACTAATGATTTATTATGAAATACTCGTTATTTCATAGTATTTATAAACTAGCAGTAGCAAATGATGCCGTAGTAGGCAGATATGTATTTTAAATGATGCCGATGATGGCAGAAACGCCGTGGAAGATGCTGAAGAAGATGACAGATTGTCAAAATAACTATTTTATTTATTTCTCTCTTCTTTTTGTACTTTTCTATAATTCGTTGGTCCGTCTGTTAACTTTCGTTTTGCAATGCATCAAAATACGGCCACCGACTTACCAGAATTGTTGACGTTTCTGTGAATTGTGTAATATACTGCGATTATAACAATTATAAATGCAACGACACAAATACAAGTGCCAATAAGTATATAGGTGTCTGTCTGTTTCCCTTCTTTCGCAATCCGCTGATCCACGTTTGCCGAACCTGTTGCTGATACATACAAATAACATTACAGTTTAAAATTTAGTGTACATGAGTTTGATTACGTGTATTTATAGTTATTCTTCTACTTCCACTACTATTATCACCACTATTGCTTTTGTAACGTCGAATACTACAACTACTACTTTTACTATTTAAAAAAAAACAGCATTGATAACGACTGCTACTGCTGTTGCTGCTGCTGTTACTGCTACTGCTACTGCTTCTGCTACTGCTTCTGCTACTGCTTCTGCTACTGCTACTGCTACTGCAGTACTGCTACTTCTACTGCTACTGCTACTGCTTTTGCTACTGCTACTGCTACTGCTAGTTTATAAATACTATGAAATAACGAGTATTTCATAATAAATCATAAGTTGTATACATGACAATGTTAAAGGTATATACTATATTATAATTATCATACATATATAATCAGATATTCAATAAGGGTGATACTGGTGAACCTCACGTTCCAGTATATCCAGACGTTAAACTTGGACAACAAATTATATTTTATATTTACTTATAGTCATGAGTTAATGTATTATTTTCTATTCTCAAAATACTATAATCCGCCTCATCGCTATCAAAAACATTATCATCATCTTAATCAACATCATCATCATCAATAAATTAATCATTATTATTCTCGTTAAACTTAACAATGTCTTTTCTTATAAATAACAACACAAAGACAAACAAAAAACGATATTGATGAACGATTCAGGTTTAACTGCGAGCGGGATACGCAACCATACTGCTCATTTTTCTTTCTTTTTTTCATTTAATGGCAGGCGGGGGGGGGGCGTATGAGGACCCATGGCTCAAGATCAGTGTCTAAGTGCCTTTATCACCTCCTGAAACCTCTAATTTTAGAGAAATCTACAAATTAGCAGCTATTACTATATCGTAAACATTCAGTATTCTTTTAGCAAACTATGTAAATAACACATCGTCACATTATTTCCGCAGCATGTATGCACTCTGGGCATCAACAAGAAACAAACATATAATTCAAACCATAAAAGTTAAAAACTTATATTTTTAAATGCGTAGTAAACTCACAAGTATTCGAATATGATATATATGCATATCACGACACATGTAACAGATGCATAAAAGAATGATCAATATCTAACCAGTCACAACAAAACGAAAAGATAAAAGTAGCCGTCTTCATATAGAAAATAGGAATAACTTGTCACATTAAACGTTCAGTAAATAACGAAACAAAAATGATAACACTTGAATAATTTAAA